>DWNR01003997.1:0-11259 GCA_018250455.1 Polygonus leo
GAAACACAATAAATTGCTTCCCGGAGGATTATGAGGGTGGCGGTGGTACCTCCCCGGTCGAACTACATGAGTTCTACTACCTGGCATAAATTACTGATGTCCATGGGCGGCAGTTGCCACTTACCATCAGATGGACTGCATGCTCGTTTGCTACTTTTACACAATAAATAATAATAATAATAATAGTTTTTAAATCAGAGACTTCTCATCTGTTCTAGATTTGGCAAAACATACAGACTACTTATCTACAGCTGGCCTTCGGATAAGAAGCTCATTTGAAGGGCGTCAGTTTCATGCCTCTCGAACTGATGCTGACGACGGCTCTCCACTCAAGATGTTTATTTTGTGCCTCCGATAAGATCTTTATAAGAATTATGTCAGCTACACATGTTCGGAACGAATTAAAAAGATTAAAACGAGTGAGCAGATTGGTTTTTGTATGGCATTTTTGCTCTTCCAATGTTTTACTAGCTTTTATACCATCTTACTAACTCGTGCTTATGATATCTATAATATTTTTGCTTTTATCTTATAATTGTAGCAAACAATCATGCAGACCTCCTGATGGTAAGTGGTCACTGCCAATCATAGATATACATATGTTATCAACTCAAAAAGCCATTGAATCTTAGTTGGGGTTGAGGTAGTAAACGAGCTTGCAGGCTGGTGGTAAGTGGTCACAGCCGTCGAACGTTTATAATTAACCCAAGTGCAATTGTATCGGTACCCTAAGACCATTGAATCTTGGGTTGACTACTAGTATGTTGCTTTACCAGAGGACTAAAATGTTCGCCTTGCATATAAATATCCCCTTCCCTCACACCTCTTCTAAACGGCCACTCATGTTGATTCAAAAGACAGACCGGTGCCCAGTTCAGCAGTAATAATAACATGTCTTCAATAACATGACAGAAAGAATCAAAGATAGATTTTGTACTAAAAAGAAAACAATGCTTTGTTACGTGACTGCTCCGAGCGTACCTTCGATAAAGACTGACACAGCGGACAAAACTCTTTAGACGCCATGTCAAGCACTCGTTACGTTGTTTGTTTTTCATCAGGCCGAAAACGGGTGGCAACTTAACCTCTTTGGGGAATACCCGAAAACGTTGAGCCAGCTTTTTATCGTGTAAAATCACTGTCGCTCAAGGGCATTATACTCAATCCCAAGAGTTATTGAAGTGTATCTAAGGTTGACCGTAGATGCATTTTTTCCTCAACCCTAAGATGTATGATTGAAAATATAGCCAGAAATCTGTCTTTGCAAAAACGAAATATAAAAATTGCTTGAAAGAAAATGATGAGATTGGCTATAGTTTCTTCCTAGTTGAACTACATGGGTTTTTCCACACGGGAATCGACAATTCCGTACCAGGCGTGAATACGTTGATAAGTCGAATTGCATATTTTTTTTGATTCTACACTATGCATTACAATTGCTGTATTTATAGATTGTCTTATGTATTTGTGGTTATGGTATTTATGGTTCTGAATAACTCTGTTACTAAAGAGGATAACGTAACATCTTGAGATATTTAAATTTATATTGCAATTCGACTTATCAACGTATTCACGCCTGGTAGGGAATTATTAATGTCCATGGGCGGCTGTGACCACTTACCATCAGGCGGACGGTATGCTCGTTTGCTAGCTTTGTACGATAAAAAAAAGGTACAGTAAAATATTTCTATGCAGAACATACATAGCCCCACAATGAAATCGCTTCATAAATAATTGCTATAATATGGTAAACAGTTTCTAGCATTTTAAAGCATGTCCTTGAACTTCAAAATTGCTTTTGACATTGACAAAGAATTCTAAACGAACGTATCTCAAAAACGTCTTGTGCCAAGAGTTTTTCTGTTCCAAAAACATGAATACAAACGGCTCGCAGACGACGACTGAATACAAATGCACACGTGTTTCAAAGCTTCTTTGTTAACGGGTTAATACATTATTGATAAATCGATACCAGAGACGGTTTTTCGAATACGGATGGAAATGTATACGTAAACTTAGGTATAATGTGTATAGGGTTCGCTCAGTACCCTTTTTATTGTATAAAGGTAGCAAACGAGCATGTAGTCTACCTGATGGTAAGCGGTTACTGCCACCTATGGATATTAGTAATCATTCTCAGTTATAATACCACAGATGCATTGCTATCTCTGAGAACTAAGATGTTCGCTTCTATCGTAAGTGTAGCCGGCAACCATGTCTCTCCAAGCCGACCGTGGCGGTAATAGGCACTCGAACTACTCGACTATTATTTTTATATTTTATTTTCCGCCGCGTAACAATTGATTAACAAAATGGATTTCGATTGATAGTGGTTGCGGATTAAGTACACTTATACAGGTGACAATGTCAGTTCAGAGCGATAGGAACAAATTTTGTGACGGACCTCAGGTAAGATTTCAATTCCGTCCAGGATCTGTTGATTACAGATATCAATAAGTTGCAGTAACAACGTATCATGAGGAGAACAGTTGGCTCGTTAGCCACTTCAGAACACATATTATAAGGTAAAGAAGAAACAAACATTATTTAAATACTTTTTATCACACGAAACCAAGATGAAAACAATAATATGTTACAAATTACACAAACTTAATTTAATTTATTTCCATCGATACATAAATCTATACTTTGATTGGTTCGTCGGCGCGTAGCAGCCAGTTGGCTGGAAGTTCGTTCCTTTGATCGCAATTAGGGCAAAACAGACGACGCGCCTCGTTGAGCTCAGAACACATGACTGACTGCGTTTAGTCAATGGAAGCTAGGGAAGTACTTCGGTATTAAAGTATTAATTATTATGAATTATTTATTTTAAATATTAAGTCTTTAAATAAAAACGTTTTGTGATAATTATGCCTGTTTTGAATTAAATAACTAGACCTGGAGTTCAACTGATGATAAGTGGTCACTGCCGTGCACAGATAATTTTGTTTATTTTTATCGATATACAAGAAAGATTGTTAATATCTGAACTTAGCGATAAAGGCATTTACTGATAAGTAGTTATCGTCGCCTATACACACCAGAGGAGTCGCCAATGGATCGCCACCTTTGATGAAGAGTTCTTTACGCTCTTTTTGACGAATAGAAAAACTCATGTTATTTAGAAGGAATCTCATTCCAAAGAAAGAATGAAAATTATTTTATTATGAAGCACTTTGATAGCTTCGTCGGCGCGTAGCAGTCAGTTGGGTGAAAATTCGTTTCTTTGAACGCAATTAGGGCAAAACTGAGAAATTCGCAATAAGACGGCGCTCCTCGTTGCCCCCAGTATACTTGACTGATTGCGTTTAGTCAATGGGGGCTAGTGAAGTGCTTACTACCAGTAAGGAATTTTATAGTATTAGGTAACTACAAGTAAATGAGTTTGCAATCCAAAAGATGGCAACTTGTCACCATCACCATGGAAATTAGCAATAATTGAGGGAACGCCAAATCGATCGCCAGCTTTTAAGTAAAGCTCTTTACACATCTATTTTGAATAACAGAAGAATTCATGTTCCTCAGTAGGAAGGTCACTCCTCATCTTAAAAGTGTGAGATAAGAAATTATAATTTAGCATAACCACATTGTATTTACATTCACAAAACAAAGCATTAGATAAAAAGTAAAAAATATCATTTGAAACTCCAGCGCAAGAAAATAATTTAACAGTTCAAAATGAAATAATAAAACAATTTATCTAGCAACATTAGCAAAATTGCGATTATAAGACTGAATATAAAGAGAAACGTTTAAGTTCGAAACACGTAGCAAGCTCTACCGTCGCTAGCGCACCGATTAGCGAGTAGCAAGGCGTGTAATTACGACGGACCGAATGATCACGAACAATGGACCGCGTGTAATTGTCGCCCGTGCGCACTGGCCCTTAGCGAGCGTTCTAGGAAATTCGTGAGGTCATAACCTAAAGTAGATAACATTTTGTGTACATTTTTTGTACTTGTGAATAATGAACAGTACAGTTTCTATACTTATGTTTACTTTACTATAATATTAATAATAATAAATCATAGGTATTATTATAATTCGCTGTATCGTTGGCGCCATAGACTAATCTAAAAAAACGCGTTAACAAGAGTTACTTTGAATTTATTATCGCGTAAAATTTAGGGAAAACTTGATCAATTAAAAGATTTAATGACTATTTTCAAATGATTACGTTATTTAAAAATATTTCCGATTTTAAATCTTGAGCTACAACGCGCTTAAATACGTTTTAGTCTCAGGCTAATATAACGTGTTTAAATAATACAACGATAGCGATTTACAAACAAATGTTTATGACTACCGGTCTTAAGTGCAACCCCTTCTAGCAACTGTATAAAAACAAACCTATTAAAACGTGATTTTCACACAGATCTGAGGATTATAGACCTATCTACCGTTGAACAAACACCCAAAATGAAAAAGATTAATGGCTGTATCTACCAGTTACGATGTTGCGGCCTATTATGAGCGACTATCTCCATTCTTCATCAGAGATAAGATCGTACATGCTTTTGGTGGTACAAAAAGACGTGGAGCCTATATATGAGATTAGAAAATCAATTAAGTTTACAATCTGGGATAGAGTAACGCGGCGGGATGAGCGATGCCATCTGTTGTGAGACTTGAGCTTTGCTATGCAAATAGATATCGGGTGGCGTACAAGTGATAAGCGGAAAGCGGTTTTACATTACTTTATTCTTTTTATTTTTACTTACCAAAATCTTTCATACATCAATACAAACCCTTTCTACATTTATAATACTACAAAAGGATCCTCAGTGGCATAAATACACCCAAACACCCAAAACGAGACAAAGGAAACAGAAAAATAAATTTCGGTATAACCGGGATCCATCTACGCGTCAGTCCGAGACAGAACACGGTTCGTTGCATCAATGAAATTGTTTATCATAGTTCGTTTATACCTTTAGTTATATATGTATATTTAGTAATAAAAATAGCGAAGAATAAAAATAATCATTTAATAATTTACAGATCATTTTTTTTAAATAATGTTATATAAGTTTTTACATGGATAGTAAGCAAAATATACAAAAACAACGCAAATAATATACACTGTTTCGAAAACAAACTTGTTCTAGCCTATAAGTATTTACACTTATAAATACTTATTTAAACAGTCACATATCATGAGTATCCGTTACGTAATAAGAAGATAATTTAAAAAATGCTATTTTTAATGTATCTTTTTTTTCATAAAAATAATCTTCTATCTGTTATTCGTTCGCTCATAACTTGCACCGCACGTATAGTAATGATATTTTGATTGATTCATAATTCATATCGATACACGGAGATCAATTACAATGATGAGCAAAACTTGTTCTAACTTAGATATATTGCTCGTCGTTTCCATTCATGAACTTCATCATCTAATCTATGAACGCTTGTTATGTTAATCTCATTCGGTATCTTCCGGTTATAAATCTAATTGAACACAAAAATATGCAGTGATTGTGATTAAGATTCTGGTATGGAATGTCCGTAGTTCCGATCCCAGAAAAATGATTCTGCGATGTGATTTTTCGTTTAAATGTTTTGTATATACAAAACGTATATGAAATAATTATCTATGGTATAATTTTCACTTACTTTATGTCGAAGGAGAATATTTTAAAGAAGCTGCATACAAGTAAGATTTTCTTTTTTTTTTACTTTTTATAAATACTATTTTATCTCGTGTCTTAAAGGTCTTAAAGTGTAAGTTTTTTTACTTGGTCATTAAGGTGGACTATGGTCTAAATCTTTCTCCATTTGTAAGAAGTCTCATATCCACCAAATGGAAAATAATATTCTATAGTTATTCCAAAAGTTTATTTAGGTTCCGAATGTCTAAAAGATAGAAAGGAACCCTTAAATTCTCACTCTCGCGTCCGTCTGTTAGTAACAGCTTGGTTTGCTAATTTGGTAGACATAATGTTGCAGTTTCGTGACCCCAAGAGTAGAGTAGCAAATATAAATTATTTTTTGATTATAGGGGTAATTTTATACGGGCAAATTTAAATACTATTATTAATACTTTTTATTAAAACTAATGTACCACTTAAATAAAACACACGAACATTTCACACGTTTGCTTAAACAGATATATCTTTTAGAGAAATTTAGAGTAAGGGAAACTGTGAACCCAACCAAATCGGAAAGGCCTAGAGAGTGTAGACTCTCCTTTACATGGTTCGCATTACGAATCTCCATCAGCTTTCTATTTCTATTTGCATTACAGTTAGAATTGATTTTCGTATGGGATGAGTTACGAGCAAAAAGTATTGAGTTACGGAACCCACGCGTGGATGTTATGATTTAGGAAGTTTGTTTTGTAATTGGTTTGGTTTTCGCTGGGGAAATACCCCGACTTCTTATAAAAGTTTTGATGTAAAGATTAAATTTGAATAGCTAAATTAAATACAATGGTAAATGTATAGTAAAATTAATTAGAAATCAAGTAATACACTTGGAAATTAAACATTATTACCAAATATTAAATTAAAGCTGGTTTTTTGACAAAATTCGAAACTTGAGACATTTCGAGTAAAATTAGTTTTTTCCTGCAAATTTTATGCACTTTTACACGTATGAAAATTAAAAATAAAATTTAAAAATTGTTAATATTTTCTAAATCAATTAAAAATACAAAAAATACACTTCTAACCAATGTGTAAAACAACATGACAAGCTGAACATATGAATCCCTACAATTTGACCTTCCCTGACTTGTCGCAGGTAAAATATGTAAATGTAAATTTAAATTCAAAATGTAAAACATTTTAATTTTGGACTCCATCAAACGTGCCAAAAGGGATTAATTTATTGTATAACGAGTGGTGTTGAATGGTGAGTCTGATAATATTTTGTCCAATAGTAAATACGTGATGTGAGTAGAGATACGATATTTTGTTATTTAATAGTCTACCAACGTAGAACGACTTCCTGGTTTTGTGTTTTGCAGCGAAACATATGTTAAAACGTGTGAGGTAGCATAGGTGGTGATAAGATTTATTTTCAATAGAAAAAAAAACTTCTTAAGTAACTTACTATCTATACATATAATAAAACAGTAAAATTTGTGTGTCTGTACATTGATTTTATTTACGAAAAACTAATTGGGGGCGATGTTAAATAGTATTAGAACAATTTTCAATGTTTTTAATTTTTTTGTCTGTTTATTTGTCTCTTTGTCCAGGCTAATCTCCGAAACTACGGGACGGATTCGAATGAAACTTTTTTGGTGTATAGATACTAAGCCCGGTCAATATTTACAACACTTTTTACTGTGGGAAAATCGCTAATTCCTACGGGATATTCAGTAATATTTTATATGACAGAACAACGTTTGTCGGGTCAGCTAGTATTAAATATGTTATGGTGCTTCTGAAACAACTGGCCATTGCCTACCGAAGTATCACAATTTTGGCACTTATTTCAACTAGATTTTTATTTCAATCCCTTATGATAAAAGCTAGCATTTCCTAAAGATATACGTACAAAATTTAAAAACTATCAGTTGGGTACTTAAGACGTTTTAACGTAACAAACATTCACTTTTATAATATAATTTAGGATTATACTATTGTTCGGTGAATGAAGGAATGAATGAATAATTTTAAAGCTATTACAATCATACAAGATATTCCAAAAATTGAAAACACATTTTACGTTCGTAATATCAAAAATAACCACGAACAATAAGTTAGTCGTAAGACTCGCAAGCAAGAGTTCTCATAATATCTTACGCAATAAATAGGTTATCATAATAATCTTACGGACAACCAGACAAATATATATGTGGTTGAAATATGACAGTTGAAAGGTGAAAGGATCAACAGCATGCTAATGAGAGCCGTAGGCATAATGGTACAAGGAATCGCCTACGATTTACGACGCTTTGTACGTCACGACACGACCACACGACGTTTTGTACGAGTTGACGGTTGTTGTAGGTGTTACATTAAGGACACGACTCATCAAGCATCGATTATTGTCTAAAGATATTTAGAACAATTCTGAGCCCAAAATTTCTCGATTAGTATATTCATTTAGCGACTTAATTGATTTAAAAATCATAGTATATGGGGATTAAAATAAAGACAAAATTAATTTCAAATGATAAATAATATCCATGAAATTTTGGCGCAAGTATCTGTGTAACATTTGTTTACACTAAAAAGGTAGGAAACGTAATATAACACAGCAGTATTATTCACCGCTGATGTCTGAAAAATACTACTAATATAATCGATTTTGTGTATAAACACTAATGATCTAGATCTGCAACATCTTTTCAAAATTAAGATCTACAATATTTTTGAATAATCGAAGTCAATGCTATATATGCTATAATTTAATAATTTTGTCAATTACTATATATATTATGAATATCGTGGTCGTGACCACTAAATACTCGCTCTTATGAATGAAACGGCGATGATTTGTTAACAATGAATTAGGAATGATTAAGCACAATGTGATATGCTGTTACCAAAATGGCTGTTCAAGCATATATTATTTACTTTTACTTCAATAAGGAGATAAGTATCTACATTATAAATTAAGAGGAGTGCACAATTACTGTTCAGTTGTATACTTTCTATAATGGAAACAACTAATAAGTATTTGGCTCATCTGATGTAGAATCCCTACTTATCCCGATGGAACAATTTTACTCAAACTGCCTTCAACCACAGAATATCAATTAGACATTATATCTAAGACTACTTGATAGGTCAATCCGTCTAACACAGTGTTCTTGCGACGTAAGTGGACACACGTAGAGTTCAGGATTTTTTTTCTAGGCTAGACTCTTTATATTTTGATTTTTTTTCTAGATATGACTACTTCTTTCTTTATGTGCAAGTACATGGCAGCCACGATACTGGAAGTTTTAGTATTGGGCTATGAAAGTTGTTAGTTTTATTAAGCTTTAGACGATTTTTTAAAATACAATTCGAAATTTTATTCTGCAGATAATAAATACCAAAGAAAACTGAAACCAACTTGTTGAGCCTTAAATCCGAGCTAAGTTGGTTTTTCTCGGATACTTGTTGCTTGGGAAATTGGATTTCCGGCCACCGCTAACTAAGGGCTGCGGTAAACGATATCGGAAGACTTAATCTTCTCTAAACATTGTACGATATTTTTACGATTGCCTTTTAGGAATTTTGGTAACTCGTCATACAGTGTATGATAAGAGATTTTCTCAACACATCACTCAGTGTATTAAATATATATTTAGATTTATTTAAACTTTGGTTTACTATAAAGTGTTGTTTAAATATCGTATTATCGATTTACTCGCATATCGACATGATTTTATTCGCTATTGTACTTTTTATAAGTACCTATATAATTTAAGGAACGCCATAGTTTCAATAACTACATTAAAATTTAAATTCATTGGAAAAAAACAGTCGAACCTAAAAACGTTACTTCTTTAATTTTGCCAAAATGTTTGTTGTAAGTTAAGTTATGAACTATTTTTGTTTTTGACCAGATGATTGAATGATGATGTCGATGATAAAATAATGAACATTTTTCCAGTTCTCTGAGCTAAGTTGGTTTTTCTCGAATACTTGTTGCTTGGGAAATTGAGTTTCCGGATACGCCTAACTAAGGGCTGCAGTAAACGATATCGGAAGACTTGATCGTCTGTAAACATTGTACGATATATTTACGAGGTCTTTTAGGAAGAGATTTTCTCAACACAGCTCAGTGTATATATATTTTTAGCTTTTAAAGATTATTTGAACTTTGGTTTACCATAAAGTGTTGTCTAAATAACTTTTATATTTATTTTAATAACTAATCTTTTTTATATTGAAATGATTGTATTCCCTGTATTACAATTTTTTTCACAAGAACCTATATAATATAAGGAACGCCCTAGTTCCAATTACTACCATTAATTTAAATTCATCGAACAAAAAAATCGAACTTGAAAACTGCTTTTTTAAATCTAACAATTATTTTATATTAATATTGTTGGCAGTTAATAAATATATGATATATTATTAATTGATAACAAAATGATGATGATGATATAATAATGACAAATTACCAGCCGCTTTGATGGTGACCACTTCACCGCTCATGGACATTTTTAACCAATTCGATTTCACGTCATATATAAATACATGGAAACGGAAAGTTCCGCAGCAGAAAATACACAAATGCATTTAGTACCTTCCTGGTAACATACCAATAATTATTTCACAATTTTATCTCCTCCCGATTACTTTATTTATAGCACACCACACGTTCCCACTAGGGTGACCAGGGTGGAGAGGGAAATGAGACTGTACCGATAATTGACTGGTGGACGGAAAAGTCTCTCTAAAAACACCTAATTTTACTGTCATCATTATTTCGATAACTTATTATTGTTCCACTCGTGTGATCAGTAGATTCACATAACTTTAAGACATTTTGTTAAGAAAACCTTTCAAATACCTAGGAAAATACGATAATTTTAGTAATTAAAGCGTAACAAACATACTTGTAATATTTGTGAGGAAAATATGAGATAGCTGTTAAAATCGTTTGAATGGTAGGAAACGAGAATGCAGTCACCTGATGGTAAGTGGTCACTGCCGCCAATGGACATAAGTAATCATCCCGATTACGATCCCATGAGTAGGATTAAATAGTACCTGAGTTTGACCACAAATGCGTTGCTCCTCTTAAGGACTAAAATGTTCGCCTTGTTTTTGAGTATAGCCGGTAACCAAGCCTCTCCACGCCGAAACATAAAAAATTGCTTCACGGAGGATTATGAGGGTGGCGGAGGTCTTTCCAGTGTCGAACTACATGAGTTCTACCACCACTGATATCGATATTATTCTGAAGTCGGAATATCCCGACATCACGCTGTGCATATCGTCACGATATTGCCTCGGGCACTGATAGTGATGTCACACAGCGATAAGTAGTCTAATGTCGATAAAATTGAATTGTGCTCACGATATTCGCGCGAGAACCTAAATTATTATTCAGGTTATGAATTAATGCGCGTAATTGTATTTACAACTAAATAAAATTGCAATGTCTGTTTGTATACTTATTCTATTCATAAATTTAAAGAAAATTATTATATCTGTTTATTATTTAAACACAATGTTCATTTTTTAATTTTATTATGTAACGGGTACTCACGATAAGCGGTTTTTTTGGATGCCGATATTTCGACCCAGTTGCATGGATCGTGGTCACGGCGAGACTGGTGGCGGGGAGAAATCGTTG
>DWNR01003998.1:0-11259 GCA_018250455.1 Polygonus leo
ACGCATTGTCCCTTTAATAGTTAAGCTTTATGTTAATATAATAATAAAAATGTAGTTATTATTACATTTTATAATTCTTAATTTTAGTTCTAATTTTAATTTAAGTGAAACACTCTTAGAAGCTGTGGACGAGGCTTTATATTTAATTTTAAATCTGATTGCTAAATTATTTTTGATTATTTGCTTTTCTATTTCATTTTATTGCTTCATGATACTTATATAGCCAAGTTAGTTAAGACCAAAGTAAAACAGAAATAAAAATTGAAGTCTCTGTCCACAGCTTAAATATCAGAATAGTCACATTCGCAAACTAGACTTCATTATTAAGAAAAAAATGCAAGCAATAAAAATATAATCCGTTGTCCGATTAATTAATTAGGATTACGTTAATTGTAAACAACTGTATGTATTTAAACATCGATGATGGCATCGTTTTTTGCCGACCTCAGGTCGCTTTCATATTTGCGATTTCGTGCTATTTTCGAACGTTAGCGTTTGTACATTTGTACAATGTTGCATTTTGTGTATTAGGCACAATAAATATAGTTCCGACGAGTAAATGACGAACGAAACGAATCTGTGGGCTTTGTCCCCCCTAACCCGGGCAATTCTCGAAAGGGGTCTACTGTCCCCTAGAGCTATGATCCTTCGTTTAGAGGGGGAGGGGGGTACGGGGTACGCAGCCGACTAGTAAATACTACATACCATAATACCTTCGATTTTTTGGATAATTACATTGAGGAATAATCGATAGCATAAAAGAGATTATTTTGTTATGTACGGTAACAGAATTGAGACAAGATGTGAATCGAGAGTTTTACACACATTTATAGATATGAAGAATCATATTTTCCAAATGATTCAAAAGGTGATGATACAGATTTAAGAGATTCAGTGTTACCTGATATATCGAATTGTCGAGGGTAGTTAAAAGTTCAAAAAACGCTCTAAATCGCTGTCTATCGCTATACGTAAATGTGGCATAGCTGTCTTTCTGACTTTGGATTGTATTTTTGTAAAATCACTTTACTTCCTTTCAATGCATTTCTATTTATGTTAAATATACTTATTGTTACATAATTATGTTTCAATAGAAACTAATATGTTAAATATAATTTGCTAGCACTCAATATAAATATAATGATTCCATTCTGTTATTTACGGACACAATCTTCTCATTTTATTAGTAAATCATATGTATTAAAACATCACAGTTGAATATTTTCTATTATTGTGTAATATTCTCACAAGAAAAAATATACAAACATATGTTATTAAGACTATCAATTTTGTCTTTGTTTTAGTGAATTCAGTCTGTTTCTATACATCTTGACACTACACTACATAAGCCAGACTGTATATTTTTTTATTAACCATTGATAAAATTGATATTTTTTTTATTATGAAGGAGAATAAGAATAATTCAATAATATAATTTATAGACATCATTTTAAAAATGTGGCATTTTTAGTAGTTAAAGTTTTTCATTGATCTTTATACTAATTTAAAAAAAACCTTTTTTCTTCTTTTCTTATCTTATCTTTCTTCGATTTTAATTAATTTAACTAATTCAATGTAAGTAGGATTAAATTGATAATGCTAGATGCTTCTACTTTTGTAAATCTGACTTTGTTTTTAAATTAATGAGATTATTAAATATTAAAATTTTAACTGTATTCTCTTAAGATTAAATGATGTATTTACTATGTTTTTAGTAATATTTTTATTATTATTTAGTTCAATGTTGTATGGTTATACAACATAACATCAATTTCAGTTTAGAAAAACTGACAGAATAGTAATTTATAGTTTAATGAGAATCTCAAATTTTCATTAAAGTTCACTACAATATTTAAATTTAATATTATATTTTACAATAATATACATAAAAATAACAATGTTTATGTAGACGTATCAATTTCATCTGACTGATGCAAAATGTACAACAGTGTGTCGTAATTTTTCTTTTTATATCTTTGTGCAAATAATTCATTTGCCTTATCATGTTTATAGTGTACATTTTAAAACGACAATTTTACTTTTTGGTTATTTTTGAATGGATTTTTATCATCCTACTTTTTTTTTCGAATTGTGTAGTTGCTGTTGGCCCTACTGGCCTTTACAGCTTTACCGTGTTTTTTATGGCAAGCCAACTAAGGGCTCAGCCGGGACAGAAGACATGGGCGTGAAATAACGTAGATAAAATATGTAGAAGGATGTATGTGCATTTTACATCAGTCTATTTTAACCAGTCTTATACAATTGTGTTGTATACTTGTGTATAATTTACTGTATAAGTGTATTTTAACAACTATCCCATCGTTGTTGACTTTTAAGTGTTATGTATATGTATGTTTGTCTTTGTGTTGTTTTCAATGTATAATCTAAGATGGTCACACCTAATGTGTAATTATACTTTATAATTATACAATTGCATAACATGTATAATATGTATATCACACCCCACTGCTGGGCTCGTAAACTGGGCTGTAGTATTATTATGCTACAGTGGTTAAAGAACTTTGTTTGCATTTACTCTTTGATTCACGAAAATTGTAGTTTAAAAAATCGTTAAAACCCAATTTCAAACATGGTCTATTTGAGTCACTTAAGGTTATTTTTTCACATTTATTTTGACTACTCAAAAATGGTTTTCAAAAGTGGTTCTTTATCTGAAAAAATGTACCGGAAGCCTCATTTTTGAAGTCGGTTAAATTATTTAAAATATTTTTTTCATCCTTTTTTTTTAAATAATGGTGTGACTTATAAAACTACTGTCAATACGAATTTAATGTATATTGTTGTGTATGTGACAGTATTATAATCAATTTAGTGTTAATTATTTTAAATTCAAATCGAATCACAAATACATACAAATCAAGTGCCTCGACCTAGTAATGATAGTGCTTTTTACGATTTCGCAAAGTATTCATTGATGATAATAATATGCTGTGAAAAATGCAAAGTATCGTTAAAAGCGGAAAAACGTTAAAAATAACAGAGGAATGATAATTATTTCAATTAGTTGTCGATATGTTTTATGTTGTGGTTTCATTCGCTTACAAAGTCAGACCCAGAATAATATCGTAATACATTAGCTATTTTGAATCCATGCATCCAATTCGAACCAACTAAGTGCTGATATAAATACTGTCATCATATAAATTGACAATCAGTAACGGACAGTACCGTATACAGAATGTCAGTATTGGGTTAGCACTGATTTGCTTCAGATTTGAAATCAGTTGCTCTCAACCAAGCTATGAAGATATTCACCAGACCGGTGAGATGTGGCAAGGATAATGGGAAACCGCCAGTAGGATCACACCACTTTTCTTACTACACGCTACACTAAGAAAATGAAACTATCTCAAGCAGTTATTGCTCTAACAACGTAAATCCAGAAAATTTCGCATTATTCTCAATTTTTTTCTTACGTACAGTTATATTGAATTATTATCATTCCTGATCCTTCGCTTGTTATATTTCAAGATTATTAACATATTTATTCCGTGTATTACTCGCATTTTATGCAGCAAGTAAACAGTCGAAATAAACATTGGTTCCTTTTGAACTTCTAGGAGTAGTGGGTTATGTAGTTGAATTAATAGATCTGTTAGTAATAAATTAGTACTTATGTATTGTATATACGAATGTATGTATTTTGCTAAATCGTAAAAAGAATGTAAAGCTCCATCCAAACCGGCAACTTTGCAGGATTATAAAATGCTAGGTTTGGATGAGACTTTAAAATACACATAGGTCCGTTTTTATACCATCGACGCGTAAAAATATGGAATATATTATAAGTTGCGATTTGGTTGTTTATTATTTTTTTGAATTATAAATACTGATCTATATTTTTAAGTTAATTAAAAGGATTTCTAAAGTTTAATCCCAAATATCGCATTTAATAAAGGTTGTAACTACAAACAAAATATCCTTTAAATTTTAAAAGTAAAACATACGAAGAAGTGATTTAAAAGCAATGTAACTGATTTTTATCTGTTAATGATAAATGTAAAATACAGACAAAATAGAATAGTAGTTTAAAGAAATTAGTAAAAAATATATTTATTTATTATTTAAATTATATTTAATTTACATGAAAAAGTATTTTCGGATGTGTATTAAAATTGGTTGTGAGAAATACGCGTTGATGGTAATAATAATCTAAAATGAAATTCTAAATTTTGAATTTTTGAACGGAACCATTTTAGTCATATACGGCGACATTGTCCGCTAGTTACGTCATCATAGACTGAAATCCTTCGAGATAACGTGTGTACTCTACTATATTGGAATGAAGTTGTTACTGAAAAGTTTGAATGGGTTGCCAGCATAAAAATTAATTTCCTATATCTACAGTGCAATGATATTGAATTTAAATTATGTCATTGTTTTACGGGTCTATATTATTAATAATCTGGAGAGTAATTACCACCCTGAAAATATGCCCGGGTACTCTGCAAGCCTAGTGCGATAATTTTGTGCCAAGCATTTCATAAAAATAAAATATAGCAATGTATAAAGTAAATAAATAAAAACAAGTATATTTTTGCATGAAGCAACTCTAAAATTTACTTCTCCATTTAAATTTTTCATCAACAACTTATATATTTTGAGTGTATTTGTACATGCTAGTTTGAAAATATTGTGATGTATTTACTGTGTAAAGCGACACAAGGCATTTATTAGGCAGGTAATGTTTTCGCAATCCAATCTGCTGTTAATGAGTTGATTTGTTCGTGCTGTCGTTTTCTGTGTTGCCAACTCCGTCAATACTTTTTCCCTAAAATGTTCAATAATTTGGCTTCTGTATGTTGTTGCTTTCGTCCGTTAAAATTAATCTTAATGCTTTCATACCTCTAAACACATATATAGTGAATGGGCTACCGTGATTCTTAATTACTGCTTTACAAAACCAAAGTTGAAACAGAATAGTAAATAAATAAATATTTTGGTAAAATGTTAATGCCTTGTGTCCAAATAAATAATGATGATGAATTCATGTGAATACAACTATTTTTATGAGAAAAGAAAAGCTTACTAATCTTACTTAAAGTTATATCACAGTTAAAGGGAAAAAAATAGCTTACAATTTCACTATTATGTTACCTTGTTAACCGTGCTTCATAGCACATTCATTTTGATCATGCAATAGTGATATTTTCTATTGCCATGATTGGTGTTCCAATCCTAAAATACCAGTGAAATTTGTCATGTTGATAATTACGTATCGTAATACATAGTTCACGTTTATTTCCAATTACAATGCGCAGTATATCCCTTTGTGCTACAATGTCCATAAACTAAATATAGTTATTGCTAAACATTCCGCCAATGACGACTGCCAAAGGCATGACTAGGCAAACTAAACTATAGACTGGTGAACGGCAATACTTTTCTATAATAATAAGTACCTACCAATCCGATTCTAAAACAAACCAGTGTGTGTAATTTCAACGTGACAAATAGTGTTTTTCTTAGGGCGTTTTATTTGATTACCACCAGTTCTATATAGTGGCTATAAGCTTGAAAAAAGTAGGTCTGAGAATCGGCTACTATCTTTTTTCCATACCCTAAATGATAAGGGTTGTCCACCCCTAATTTTATTTTTTTACAATGTGGCACTAAAAATACATCCCACCATAAATTTTCACCCTTCTACCATCAACCCCCATTTTTTATGGCAGAAGCACGTTTGCCGGGTCAGCTAGTATTTTCATAAAAATAGTTTTATTCATATTCATTAAGTATACATATTTAACTGTTGTGAAATACTGACAAAGAACGTGTTCTTCCCGATTGCCTTCATTGTGATAGTGTAGCTACTAGCTAGACTTATGCTTTACACACTTCGCTTTTCACATGAAACACCAGATAATAAATGATTTACGCTAGTTATGTTGTTTTTTTTCACCTAACTATTTATCAAATAATAATTTGTATTAGTACTTTGAAGTAGTGATGTGCCGGATATCCGTATCCGCGGATAATCGAGGGAGAAGAATGATCCGCATCTGTGACTTTTTGGCGGATCTGTTACGGATCTTTTATATTAATAATTTTAAATACATAGATCAAATTCTATGTAGGGTTATTTTCTAGGGTTAAAAACTCTGGGGTACGTGTTAGTTACACTTTAAACAGCAACTTTTGTTCTGGCTAATTTGCACTACCAAACAATTATCTATGCCGCACTAAACTATGATCAAAATAAAACTTGCGCAAGTCGCAAACTCGAAACATGTACTGTCCTCTCTCTCACGCTAAGCGTCAAGAAGCGAGAACTATCAAAGTCACAGCCTATTTTAGAATTCTTTCATCTTAACTTAAACAACAGGTCATGTGATAACAGTCAGGTCACCTTATGAAAAGTGATCACCAACGCTAAAGATGTTGCATCTATGACCACTTATTATTTCAATAGTTCAACTAGCAAAAATAATATGTAATTCTCAGTGTAAAAAAATGTATTGGAAAGTGTCATTTACTAGGAAAAAATACTGGAACTTATAAAAAAAACATCCAGACGAACATAAAACCTTTTTCTTCTTTGAAGCTTGTTAAAAATGAATATAAATCTACTTATTTTATAAACAAAATCACTATAGTATCTTAAATATTGTAAGGGGAAATGATGTAAGAGCTTTGCGTCCATATAAAAACATCCTCAAACTGAATAATTTATTTACAACCATTACATTATTTACATTCATTTACATACAGATTTTTTTAGTATAAAATAAATGCTGAGGAGTATAATGTAGGTACCACAAAATATAGATTTTCCTAATAATCATTAACACTAAGATTATAAAATTGTAAGGTTTGTTTTTTCGTTTGTATAAACGCGCTAATCGCAAGAACCAATGTTTCGAATTTAAAAAATCTTTTAGTGTTAGATAGCCTGTTTATTGAGGAAGGCTATAAGCTATAATTATAACATCACACTACAACCAAAAGGAGTGGAGTATCAATGAAAAATGTTGCAGAAACAGGGAAAATTTATACTTATAATGGCAGAACAACTTTTGTCATGTCAGTTATCATTAATAAACAGGTCACAAATAATTAATTTTAGATTGAAATTATGGTCTTTTTTTAATAAAAAATTCCAGTATAACACAATAAAAATGTCTGGACGAAGCAGGGAATATAGTCTTGTTTAATATTGGTCAATGGTGGCATTATTAAAAAAGTAACATTTAAACTGGATGAATTTGGAATAGAAATAAACATATTATGGCTATACTTAAACACGAGGCGAACATCTTAGTCCTCAAGGGTAGCAACGCATTTGTGGTCAACCTTGGGTACATAGTAATTGTACGCAGGGATGATTACTAATGTCCATGGGCGGCAGTGACCACTTACCATCAGGTGGACTGCATGCTCGTTTGCTACCCTTAAACCATTAAAAAAAAATTATGCAACTGCCCTCACTTCTCTATATTCTGTACTTCAACAATGACTTAAAAATACTTACAAATTAATATAGAACCTCCTCTTTTTGAGTTGTTTAAAAATAAAAATCAATTTGTTCCAGAAAAGTTATGTCAGTTGAAACTAAATGAGAAAATAAAAAATATAAGATTTTTTAAATTCTCTTTTTCACCACTGCAGTGGCCAGCTTTATCACACATACTTATAATTATGAAGTAAATCTAATATTTCCGAGGTACTCTTTCTTAATTTTGTCCCTTTCTTCAACATCTGGCAAGTATGGAGATATTCCCTTCCTCTTCCTATCCCAGTACACTTTACCCTGAAAAAGGGTTCTTAAATTAAATATTATGTTTATTAAATTAAATATTATGTTTATTAAATTAAATATTTTATTCCTTATTTAATAATCAGGGCATTTCTTTTATAACTAACATAGCAATAGCACGATTATTGAGGATATCTTAACAAAAATTGTATTAAAATTTAAAAGAAAACATGAACATGTCTGTCTCAAGGGTGTCTGAAATCAACCAATTTGGTCTTAGCTAGCATGGTGAAACATGGCATTAGTCCATCTAATTGTAAGTGAATATCTAAGGGCAGTGGAACACTAATCGGTTGTAAGACGTTAATACATACTAGCTGTGCCCGCGGCTCTGCCCGCTACCCCTCTATTTAGGGGTTGAATTTTTATAGCCTAAAACCTGGCCGGGCGTCTTCTCGACAGATTAGTCAAGTTTGCATCAAAATCCTTTTAGCCGTTTTTACGTGATGCGCGGTCAAATAAACAGACAAAAATTCTAAAAACTGTTGAAATGTGTTCTGTCATCGATTCTAAGTATCGCCAGCCAACTATTTTTCGAATATCTTCCATGTACAGAATTTCGATCCTTTTTAGCTTTATTATATGTATAGAAACTTGTAATGCTATTTACAACACTTACCCAAAACTTTTTGCATGTATTATAATTTTCAAAATACTTTTCACATTTTTCGTGATCAAAATTATTCTTGTTTAGACATTCATATGACTGGTTTTGTTCCTGCGGAATTAAAAAGTTACATAAGTTCGATGTTTTTAAATAAAATACAATTTTGTTGCAAACTATAGAAAAGATAACCTCTAAGCACAGCTTACCTTTAAACAAGGATTACCTCGTTCTGCAGCTGTATTTTGAGATTTTGTTCTCATGATGTTGTTTTTATTATATTTAGTAAAGAATACAATTGTTTTCAATTTTTATTTTTAATAGTTATTTTCTTTTATTAGTGACATTTATTGTCAATGTCAGCTTGTCAGCTGGTCATGAACCACAGATATTTGTACTTAGTATGAACAAAACAACTGACAGTTCATGATCATAATGTATAGATCATTCTTTCATTGGACCTTTGAAATTTTATTTTTTCTATATTTTCCAAACTCTCAGCCGCAGTGGGTCATTGAGAGAGTAGCAGTAAAAAAATAAATACGTTCAGCTTATCTAAATTACAATCGTAACATTTGTCCTAATGATTGTAGGCTTTTGCAAGTCTTACGGTAAAAAATGCGTAAAATGGAAAGCCATCGGACAGTTCTCTATAACCTTAAAAAGTAATCTTTTTTCACCCAATGAAATCATAATCTATGAAAAAGCTACGTCCACTATTGGTCAAATATTACTAATGCTTCAACAATTTTGTAACATAAACAGAACTTATTAAAATTACGACGCGAGAGTTGGTGTCGAACGAACAGCTTCAATTATTTAAATTTTTGATATTTTACAATGTTATTCCGCGAATCAAGTGCCTAAATAGTTTAAATATAGTTTTATTGTGCTAGTGTTAATGTGTTTAATGCTTTCGAGATGTCGAAAAACAAAATTGCGGCTCGGATTGACAGCCAGAGCGTAGAAGTTAAGACTAAGGTATGTATGTGAAGAAATTTCTAATTCCTGGGCATATTACTAGATTAACACAACACTTTATTGTTATTTAGTTCATATATTGTTAATGGGATGTATTCCTAAGTCGTTAACATTACGAAAACGAAAGATGTTATGTGTAATGATTCGTGTAGTAATAAAGTCGTTTTTTGTTATATGAAACAACGTTATAATTACACGCTAATGAGCAGGCTTTAGGTCTCAATTACAGAGATCTGACTATTCCAAAAGTCAATATCCGTTCTGCTCGGGAAATCGTGAAGTTTTTAAAAGAAAACAGCAATGAAATCCATGTAATTGCCATATTACAATATATTGTTACAAAGACTTTACTGTCCCACTGCTGGGCACAACATTCAGCTAAGAACTAAATCCAGAATTAGTTAAAGTGAATGATTATAGTCATTAAATACTTATAAATCAGTCATAAATCTTGGAAACACATGTAATTTCAAAAATAAATGAATAAATACCTTACTAGCCTAGCTAGCCTTGCAAATTCAAAGTGGAAAATGATGAAAATTCTACACTGGATTATTCTGTTCAATACTTGTTTTACTTGTATTATGAGTACAATATAAAACAAAAACAGAAATGTTTGAAGAGAGATGATTTTCACCTCACTTATATTTTAAAGTATAGGTACACAATTTGAACACAGATTTTTTTTTTTTTAAATTACAACTTGTGGCTCTACAATACTTCCCTTTGCCAGGTGGTAGAACTCATGTAGTTCGACAAGGGAGGTACCACCACCACCCTCATAATCCTCTGTGAAGCAATTTATTGTGTTTCAGTATGGAGAGGTGTGGTTGCCGGCTATACTTAAACGCGAGGCGAACATCTTAGTCCTCAGGGGTAGCAATGCATCTGTGATGAATCTTAGGTATGATTTAATTGCACTTGGGGATGATTACTGATGTCCATGAGCGGCAGTGGCCACTTACCATCAGGTAGACTGCATGGTTGTTTGCTACCTGTACACAATTAAAAAAAAAAGAAACCCTTAAAACGGTGGTACGTCTAAACAACCAGTATACATACCTACAATCCTTCAGTAAGAGCGTTATTGTGTTATCTGACATGTGATATGTTATCAGATAGGCTTTATCTTTGAGGGGCGCCGGTGAGTCTTGTCGGACTTGGCTTAAATTAAAACTTAGACTCACTGAGGCGTTGCTTTCATCACCATTTGTTATTAGTAATTATTATAAAATAGCCTGCGCTTTACCCTGCGCGCGTTGCTACGCCACCAACTAAAATTTGAAGGAAAGACATTACACAAATATATGTATATGAAATCCAACTCAGAAACCTTCGTGGGCTCATGCACATCATGCACAACAACTTTAAATGATGAAAGCATAGTTTACGATTTTATAAAGGACATACAGAAAAACATTCATTTTATATATTAAGAAGATGTGGCAACAGAGCGTTTAGGCGCCAAGTATGATCGTACCTGAAGTTAACAAAAGATGCGTTGTTATTCCTAAAGACTAAGAAACATCTTAGTCTTTAGGAATAACAGCGCATCTTTACATACGTACACAAAACGAACACGTTTCGTGTACGTATGTAAAGCCAGGTGCCAGGTGGTAGAACTCATGTAGGTAGGTAGGTAAACTTATCACGCAGAATTGACTACTTTTTTTTAAGATATCAAACGAGCATGCAGTCCACCTGATAGTAAGTGGTCACTGCCCCCCATGGACATTAGTAATCACCCCTGAGTACGATTGAATAGTACGTGAGGTTGACCAAAAATGCGTCGCTACCCCTGAGGGCTATGTTCGCTTCGTGTATAAGGGTGGGTTGTTTCAACTTATCTTTACAGACGTGTAAACGTTAAAAATGGCGCTAACTATCGTCAAAGTAT
>DWNR01003999.1:0-11257 GCA_018250455.1 Polygonus leo
ATACCACGCCCCTGCAAGGCAGCAACGCTTCGAAACCACGCCGGATCCAAGGAAGAAAATCAACGGAGCATCCCGGGCGGGTGGGCATTTGGGGGGACTGGCTCTCAGGCGCACCACCAAAAACACGACGAATCGTTCTTAAGGGTGGTTTCAGCGCCTGAGGGTGGTCGCTAGCCAGGCAGGTCCCGCAAGGAGACCTTACCACCAAGCAAAACAACTCACCCTATGGCCACTTAATGTATATATTTGTGTGGGGCGTTGCTTTGTTCAGGGAGATTGAGAATTATCGGCTCCGCGCTTCTATGCACTCCTAGTACTGCTAGGAAATATGATGAAGAAAATTATTTAGAAAAATTAGAAGAAATTAGTAATGCTATTTTTTTTTCTGAGACTTGGATAATTAAAACCATTTTATTTTAATTATTCATTATTCATGAAGTGTTCATCTCATACTCAGGGAATGCAACACATTGGTCTACTTCAAGTATATTTATATTTACAGTAGCAAGTACAAGCGTACGTTACGTATATATGTTAAGTTGTAACTGGTGCCCATACATATCCATGTGTATTCAACCTTTACTTGAATTTAAGTTTACTCTGAAGTGGACCATGCTAATAAAAACTACGATATCTAAATATCGCCGGTCACACGCCGAAATACAAGAAATACTTTTCAAAGGATTTAAGGCAGTGGCACATCTCTGGCTGATCTGGGAAAGTTGTACCACCTATAATATTGAGGCGTTCCACACCAGTGCTGATTGAGTCGCATTATACAAAATCGATTTATTAGGATTCCTCCCATCCCCCTACAAATTAGGGGGTAAACTCAACAATTAATTCTACAATATTCTGTCCAACGCCGCATTTTTTCTCAAAGTGCCTCACAATTTCTTATTATCGCGTGAGGTCCTATTTTACGCTATCGATAAACTTTAACGTTAATGTTTGTTGAGGAAGATTGAGAAATATGGGCCTCCAGAGAACTCATTGCGTTGTGAAGTAAACTTATATTAACGTTTGAAATAATAGTATTAAGGATATTGAAGTCATTTTATGAAGTTTGTACATTTGTTATCATCACATTGTTTTTATGCTTCATACCTAGTCAACTATAAAACTTTTAAGTACGATCGACAATGATCACTTACTATTACCACTTATAACAGTCCACCTTTAGTAAGTGGTAATAATAATTGGTAATAATTATTTCTCAAGGGTAACAACGCATCTGTGGTCAAACTCAAGTATGGTTTAATCGTACTCGGGGGACTGCATGCTCGTTTGCTACCTTAGGACGATAAAAATAATGCTTCTGTAATCAACTTTAGAAATAATCGAGATCTTTGAGGTCGACCGCAGATGCCAACCAGAGCCAAACCTTACCTGCGAAAACTCAGATTGCTAATAAATAACAGCCACGCGGTGAAATTGGGAGGCATGGTGGTACTATCCTGGACCGTCAGCTTAAATATTATTTCACCCCGATCTCAACAGTTTTTAACATTGTTCCAGGATGGGGCGAGTCGCTGCTGTCGCTGCCCAAGAAGTGGCTCAGCACCCAGGTGTACGGCACGGAAGACGAGGACTTCCAGGTGACGAGCATTGTTGTTACATGTATTACTTGTTGTTGTTGTACTTATATGGTCCATATTTAGAAATTATATTTTCTAAACGCATAGTCCCACATTAGGTTTCCCTTTGCCGTGGGTGTCATGGAATATACCTGAGTACCTAAAATTCATGATTTGATTTTAGCTGAGAATGGGGCCGATCGTTCAGAGATCAATACAGCGGATTTTGTTCTATTTGTAGTTTATGATTAATAATTTAAAGCATGAAGTAAAAGTAGGAAACATTTGGAAAATTTGCGATATCTAAATTAATAGGACAGTGCATGGTTCATTTCGCAGGCTTTACCAGACTTTACCACATACTACATTCACTATTTTGAATGCTGATATAAAAAGTGAATGTTTACCAAGTGAAAATTAACTTTGTAACGCGCTCTTATTACTCTTATTATTATTATATCGTAGCCTTGAAGGACGGAGGCGCGTGCGACCTTGGAGAAGCGTCCCGCCATCCCTATTGGCCCCCGCGCGGCCATTTTGTTTCCTAGTTAGTCGTCTTCAAGCCACGTAAAAGTGAGATGCGTTTATAACCTTCAATTATTTTTCGGAACTTCAGCTTCCTTCCTGATTATTTTTCTATACTTAGTCGGGCTATTATTAACATCTGAGTAAAATAAGTACGTAAGTAATTAGTTCCAGCTGTTTTTTACTAATTTGCTTAACAACGAACAGCTCGTTATTCATACTTTCCTATTAGTATATACTAAAGTATCTATATGTATAATTTTCTGTAGTAGATGTATCAATAACATTCAGCGAGCGAAAAATGGAAAGGCCAGAGAAGATCTTGGTTAGACTAATGCAATAATGTTACAAGTTATTACCGTTGCAATATTCCTCTCCGCACTCGGAACACGAAACGATCCTCGTCTCGGTCACACCTGACCGATTCTTGGTTTTTCTGATCATATTGTTTTTCGCGTACTCCCGTTTGTCTCTAGCCTTCGTTTTTAATTCGGATTTACCGAGTTCTATCAATCTGCAAGATAAAAAAAGTATTTGATTGTTATTTGTCGTTGCTTGATTTTTTGCAGTTGGTAAGTAGTCAATCAGTAGGTACCTATTTATAATCGATAGATATATATAAAAAAGGAGGAAGTACTCGATTTGTCTGTATAATGATTTTTTATGTATGTTTCCGAATAAAAGTTCCAAAAAATAAAAAGCAAAAAAGAGATCTATTTCATATCTATTCATCTATAATACGTAATTTCTAACCATACGTAATATAATTATTTGTAATTTTAATGTAATTTAATTTGTAAGAAATGCTACAAAGTAAGTATTTATAAATAAAGTAACCACATACCGATTAAAATATTCTTCGTCAAGTTTGGACTTAGGCCTAATTGATGTGAGCATACGCCACTCGATAGGCACTGCACATAACTCTTCAAACTTTAGCCCCCTCATTTCCACCGGCACTGGATCCATGAATGTGAACTGTTTCTCCTCATAACCTCGTGTGCCTAATTTTTCATAGGCTCGCAGTTCCTTACGAGATGTTTTTGTTTTATGATCTTCAGATTTATCTTTTATCTTGATGTCTTCTGGTCTCACCTATTGAATGTTATGTTATCACTTTGGTATAATATTGTACCCATGTTTTATGTAAGTATTGTATAATGTCACTTGGTATTTTTACAAACCTTTTCGGGTCTCGTCTTGAAATCGGGGACTTTATCCAATACCGCTCTGTATTCTTCTGCAGTGTTTATTACAGTTTTAGAAAGATCCAGCATAGGAGCTTCATCTTTCTTTTTATCAAACAAATCGTCTAACTTAGACATGTCTATGTAGCTAACAGAATCAAAACGACGTTTGTAGCGAAATGCACGTACTGTTTCTATTGATTTAACATCGTGTCCATTTCCTAGAAACGGTTGAATCGATAACTATATTTAAGTAGGTAACCTAATTTAAATAAATACATATTGCACCAAATCCCTTCATTATTTATTCGTGCTGCTTCTAAGTATTGAAGTGAATATATTAGTCACATTATAATAACATAAGAAAACAGCAAAAAGAAAACTGTACAAAAAGTGTTCTATTTAAGTTTTCTTGCTTTTCATGGGTATTTAGTTCGTGAAATTTTTTTTTGAAATATCAATGTCGCTTAAACTATATTTGTTTCTTTCGTTCACGTCATCTATCCATAATTTTTTACTACCATATTTGTCATTAATAAATTTTTGTGACAGGGTAATTCTTTTTGTAGGTGATGTTTTTGGAGACTTCTTTTGTTCTGATTTCTCATTTCCTATTATTTGATCTAAAGAGGTGAGTTCGGATATTGTATTATTCGTAAGTTCACTTGTGTTATTAGGTCTGCAGAACTCTTGACTAGCCCGTTTTAGCCTCCAGTAAGATTGGCTTAATGAGTTTCGCTGTTTATTATTACTTTCAACAATTTTTTCAGACCTCGTTGGGGGACTGGGTGATCTACTATCTTCACTAGATTGCGAAATGTATTGTCTAACTTGTGGCCGATATTTTTGGCGTAATTTTCTCTTTTGTGTGTAAAATGGATCTTTCTCACTCTGTTTTTTGTACTGGGCAGCAGGTCTGTTAGCGCCCCATTTCGGTCGGTTTTCAATATCTTTTTTGTACCTTTCCTCTGAACGCAATCTTCTTTCTTTTTTAATACTATTTCTATGACTATCTTGAGGTGCATTTTCATCAATGTTCTGGTAATCAATATCTATGTCGCGATTTGCGATTTCATCAGTTTCAATTATCTTATCCGCTGTTATAATAAAAAAGTTTGAGTCTGTTTGGGTTGATGCATCTTTAGTTCTTAATGTTCGGTATTTTCGAGGGGTAAGAACTCTCCCGGTGTCATTAGTTTCGTTGACACTATTAAGTGAATTTAAAGAGACACTATACAAACTATTATTTAAATTTTGCGGCACTAAAACTGCTAGCTGTACATTATTTGATGGTCCTGTTACTTCTCCATTTCCATTTATACCAATTGGCACAATATTGAACTGATTATCGTTTAGGGCAAGAGGTGGCACATTATGAATGAATAAATTTAAATTTCCCGTAGCTAAAGGCCGTGGTGAATTACATGCTGTTGTATGATGAGAAACGTTATCCTTCTTATGGCTTGTTGCCGAGTGCACATCGTATGTTCTGCTTGTTTTTGTGGGGCTTACAATGTTTGTTGGACTAGGCTGCTGTGCTAATTCTGGAATAATATTTTCTTCAACATTTGATTTACATTCGTTAGAGCTGGCCATCTTCTTATGACATAGGAACCTTTTCTCTTTATCTTGTCTTGCTTTTTTCTCGGCTTCTTCGAGCGCTCTTTTAAGTGCATCAAGTCTTCGTTTTTCAAGAATTTGTTTTTCTTCATTTTTCCTTTTTTCTTCTTCTACTTTTAATCTATCTTCTTCTTGCTGACGTTGTATTCTTAATTCTTCTAATCTTTCTTCCCTTAATTTTCTTTCCCTTTCCTCTTGACGACGTTTTTCTCGGTCTTCTAACTGACTTAATATTGCCGATTGCAATTCTAAGGCCTTCATGCGTTTGTTTTCCCGCTGGGCTTTTATTTCTGGCTCTATGGGGACGTTTTGTCCCCGGAGAAATGTTCTGTAAAGAATATTAAATTATTTATTATTGTATATTGCACTATGAATATGAATTAATAAATGAAAGTTATAGAAGCGCCAACTGTGAATATTCACCTTCCTTCATCACTTCCGTTGTAAGACGACCTGTCACAATCCAATCCTGAGTTAGTGGAACTTCTTTGGTCGATGACTAGAATATCGGCTGTGTTTTCAATCATATTTAAACCCCGTTCTACCCAAGAAGGCGTTCCTTTCTTTTGATGGTGCATCTAATAACAAACATACACACTAATTTTATTTAGTGTCAAGTGTCTTGCTAAATATGTTTTTAATCCTTATTGTAATTCCCTGTACATATGTATAATCTTAACAATTTACCTGTGGAAGTCGCTCATTAGGTGCAGTTGGTTCCCACAGTCTCCCAGTGGCGACGCCACGGTCGCCCCAACGAGGACGGCCTTCTTCGGCGGGACCAGAGCTCCGGTCGGACCACATCCCGTTATTAGAGCGCCTACCTGATTGTTGTTTTAGGCTGAAAAAGATAATTTTGACATTGATAATGTAATCAATAACTGCCGCAAAGTAAATTTAGCTATATTTTACTTGGACCTCAAAACAAACACTAGGAACTGAAACTGGAACGGAAAGTTGCCTCGACCACTTATAGCAGTGAAGCAGCGATAAACAGAAAAAGACCTGCTATTTCTGTTTATCGTATAAAGCATGCAAACTTCCTGATGGTAATCCCTGCCACCCAAGGTCATTAGTAATTACCTCAAGTACGATTGAATCGTATTTGAGGTTGACCACAGAGGCGTTTCTTCCAATGACTTGAGAAGAAGATGTTCGCCTCATGTAAGGTAAGGTAAGTATAACCGTAAGATACTCCTTCAAACCGAAACGCAAGAATTGTGGTACTCACAGTGGAATGTGCCTACATCTTTCTCATTGTCAGATGATAATGGATTGTGGTGCTGATAATTACGATTTATAATCATCTGGAGGCCTTTGTAGCCGCTACTTTAAAAATGTAGAGACGTTTTGAAATGTTTTCTGCTTCCGAAAATCATATCTCTAGTAATTTATTTGCGTGCAGCTATTGGCATTAACATGATTAAACGAAACATTCATTCGATTTTAAGGTTCATCCGTACCTAAAGGGCAACAGTACCCTATTACTAAGATTTCTCTGTCCGGCTGTCCGTCTGTCAAGGGATTGTAGTTCATGAACCATAATAGGAAGGTAATTATATGTATATTGACCGCTACAACAACAATTACTTAAAACATTAAGCACGGAACACTTTGTGCGTAAGTCCGACTTACACGTAGACGATTGTACATTTTCATCAAACAGATTTTCCATGCGTATTTACATACGAAAATTACTATATTACTATTTATTCCATTGATATTGACCTGACACAGCAAAAACATCACAGGTCTTTGAACTCGTGAATGTGTTTTGAACTTTCATCGACAGTGGATACTCTTTAGAAATTGTTAGAACAAATTATTATGTAGTACTAGACTAATGCGTATGAATATAAAAAATAAAATATTTGTTTGTAGTTTGAAAATATAAATATATTTTTACATTTATACATCTATAAACGACATTAAAAGATCTGTTTACTTATCCGTACAGAATCTAAGATATGACTGAACCCTATATTGATGTAAAGGCAGAGATAGAGTTAACGGAAACTGATTGACTATTTTTAACCTCAAAAATATCACGATATTTACGTAAAATTTTACATCGTCCATAAGTACTGTATGGACGATAGAGTGCTTATGGACGATGTAAAATGACACTTTTCACAGGTGGTAGAACTCGTTTAGTTTAACCGGGGAGGTAACTCCGCCACTCTCATAATCCTCCGTGAAGCAATTCTTATGTTTAGGTTTACAGAGGAGTGGTTGCCGGCTATACTTGTACACGGGGCGAACATCTTAGTCTTCAGGGGTAGCTATGTATCTGAGATCAAACTTAGGTATGATTTTATTGTGCTTGGGATGATTGCTGATGTCTTTGGTTGGCAGTGACCACTTAACGTTAGGTGGACTGTATACTCGTTTGCTACGTTTATACGATAAAAAAGAGTGGGTGCTAGATTTTTGTAACATTAGTCTTTACTTACTTATTATCCTTTTCCTCTTGTTGCCAGGCTACGACCGGGTTTTGACTATTAGTAACAGTATGCAATGTTCCTTGACCCCTTATGTTCATATGATTAACAGTTTCACTTCCGTAGCCAGAAGTATCACCTTCCCCGTCTTCGTCGTAAAAAGAAAATCTTTTCGCACTGGGAATGTTCCGATTGAGCACTTCTTTGGTCCTTCTGTTTTCTTCTTTGGCAGTTCTATCGTTCTCTATTTTATGTATGGGTGGCAAGCTGGGGCTTCTTTGGCGTTGTGTTGGTTCCTGGTAGTCGTATGAGGACTGTTTATGCAATTCGAGTGAACTTGCAAACTGATTTCGGACTTGCAAGCGATTCGTGTATCGCTCACCGGATCCCCACGGCAAATAAAGGTGAGACATCTCTTCTGTAAAAGGACAATACAACTTTTAACACAGAAAACTTCCCATAAAATTATTGTTGTAGGGAGACCCTTTCATGACAAAAGTCGATACAGAATGAACTATTCTTGAAAGGTGAAGGAAAAAATATTACAAATTTCCCCTTTACATCGCTGAATAAGGGTTTCCAAGTTTTGTCGATAGCGCATGTAGGAAAACCATTAATCGAATCGTGCATGCTACCTGAAATAAGTATGAAAATATTACCTTCACAATACTTTTAATACAGTTTACTTGGAATTTTTGTTTTAAAATTTATGGAACACAAGGTAAAATTAAAAGGCGAGCTAAACCTAATTTCTAATCCTCATGTTATTCTAAAATTTTTTACCCGATTTGTGTAATTATCATACCGAGTATTTAAGTATAATAAATTAATAGGCATTGCGTAGCAAAATAATAACACTTGGGCTCCAAAGTCAACAAAAGAGGTCGCGGAAACACGTGCAAGGATTGCGTGTTAGAAGTGTTCCAAATTTTATTTAGTTCAATTACATAAAAAATAGTAATTTATGGACATGTTTAGAAAATATAAAGAGTTTAGGTGACACACTTAGCTACAAAATATGCCTTCTTAATGACACTATTGATTAGGTTTAGGTAACCGAAGCTATTTTTAATGTCGCCAATAATAAAGTTTATTGTTAAGTATTAAACATCTAACAAGTACTTAGATTAGACGAAAAGGCAATTTAAGTTACGTCAGTCATTTGTTCGTACGTGTTACACAAATTTTGTTATTTTACTTTCCACATCTTCACTTCATTGACTTCGTTATGATGCGCAATTCGAGCATCTTGCTAACGTACTTATTTGGACTTAACAAGTTTCAGCGTACTAAGCATAAAACGAAAGTAAGTAAGCAAAATGCTTTTAATAGATAAGCATAACACACTCAATCTTATTCATAAATGACAGACATATCAGGTACAATTCGTACTAGGTATATACCAAAATACTAAGTCGGTAGGCATTATGAGATAGAAAAATCTAATCTACATATTAATGTAGGCGTAAATGTTATTCATTAAGCAACCATTCTCCTGCTAGCTCAGCTTTCTAAGGCTTACGTTAATTAGATATCACAAATACATAGTATAATAACAAAGTGGAACTATCTTGCAAATAGCAGTGCATTTATTTGCGTCGTCCGCCGCCACTCGCTACGCTCTCATGCGCTCTAAAGTAATGAGTGTCGAATGTTTTACTTTTATTATTTTAACGCTACGATAAATCCCTTATGCAATGTATACGTTTACTCAAACTAAAAGTTATACTTTTTTGAAATTCATTTGACATGAACATTTAACACTATTTTTTTCATGTTTTAATAATCTCATGATACTCTCATTAGATTCTTGTTTCAATTTCTTTTTGTTTGTTATTCATGTTTTTATGCTGTAATACAATTATTTCACAACAACAAAATTTACGTTTCACTTGAGGCCTCCAAAATGACTCATTTGCTTGCATCTGTACTTGACTTTAAGTAAGAAGTTCATTTCTATTTGGGGTTGATTAATAACATCAATTCATATGTGATACATTTACCATTTAAAATAGGCAGCATACTTATTTTTTACTTGCATACAAAAAATACTTTTATTTTTAATAAGTCCCAGAGGTTACTACAAGTCAACTGGTGACCTTAAAGGCGAATGGTCTCTATTCGTTTATCGATTACCTATACCACGCACGTCATGTTAACAGGTGGCTAATTGTCTGTCCAGCACCAGCTATTCATGCTGTAAATATTTACCTGCTTGTTTGCATAGAAAAATTGTACTTATTGGAAAAATAGGTATCTAAGTAGATATGAAAAGCTTATATTTTATATATTGGAATACCTCTTTATTTTCTAGGATCTTAGTCACATTTGTGACATAATATTAATTGAATTTTACGTAGATACAAATTATAAATAACGAAACTTAAAAATAATGAACGAGTATTTAATTAAATCCGAGTATAAGTCATATTTGTATATCTAAGATTTTACTTACTTAGTCTTGTTTGAGCTCTATTTACGTGTTACCTCTGAGTTTTATGTTGGAATCTTTACCGCGAAAATATCCATTTCATAGTTCACGTTAAATGGAAGAAGTGTGTTCGTCCTCGTAACTAATAATGGCACAGACATGACATACATTTATTCATTTCCTTGTTTTTGCATGTAGATGTTATTTACACTAAAATATGATATAACAATGCGACACACATTTCAATCTAGTTCCACATGTGGAACGTTACGCGAGCATATAAATTGGTCTACAACGGTGTTTCTTAACAGTCTAGCTGATGGCCATTTCTAGAAATATGTAGCCCATAACAATAATGGAAATTTTCTTTATGAGGTTTTCTTCGAATAACGATAACTAAATATTTATGACCTACTTATTAGTATTCGAATTCTTCCACATTATGAGAATAAGTACCTAAGTATTAGGTGTATAATATACTGGCTTCTGCCTGCGGCTACGCACGCGGCATTAAACTATTTTCTCACTATTTAAAATCTATATTTATCTGTATGGATAGTATATTAGGTGCAGTCTTAATTTTTAGAGCCATTTGCCATCATTATCTTATCAACTGGACATGGGGCTGCTCTCAACATGAAAGGTACATCAACAGGTCCATAGTTCTTTTTTGGAAAATACTAATAAACATAGGTAACATCATTATCTGTTTCATCAACCAATTAGATCATTTTAAATTTTTAGATTCTACTAGTACGCATCTATCTACAACAATAATATAATGGAAACATATATACCTATGATACTCATTGTAATTTGTATTCAGAGCGAGTATGCAAGTGAATCTATAGTCGGAGTCAGTATGTAAATTGTCGAAAGTAATGAAGTACCTAACGGATTCGTCCGATTAAAGATAAGCTTATTGTTGCATTTTACGTAAAATACGAACTTTCATTTAAAACAGTATAAACGGATGTATTATACAAAGTTATAGGCAGTTATAATGTGTATATTACCATTTTAATATACATATCGATTTTAATATTATTTTAGTACAGTTCGCTATTTATTTTGGAAAGATTACGAATATATCAACTTTTTTCATAACAAATCATAAATGAGGATACGATTTATTGATATGTAGTGTAGGGATGTTTTGAGTATTAATTCCAATGAGTTATTTTTTATCGTTCTTAATGCCGAAATAGGTGTTAAAAGATAACATAGTAAGGCTTAGAAGTATGTTTTAGTTGTTTATCACAAATGGTTTTATTATACTCTTTTTCAATCATACACCTACCATTAATTTAAATATTAAAAATTGATATTTATTAAATGTAATAAGTTAAAAAAATTAAAACATGTAAAATGTTTATTTAAAATAAAATGTGCTAATACGTACCGAAGTAATATTAAAAAAATAGAAGGTAGGTACGTACCGATATAAAATATTAGATGCAATATTTGCTCCTAGTG
>DWNR01004000.1:0-11255 GCA_018250455.1 Polygonus leo
GCTATTTGACCGATCTCCTTATATTAATATATCTGTGGGTGTAACTAAGATAAATGATGTAAGTTTTGAAGGTGTGGTGTGTAGATGTAACACACAGACCCAGACCAGAAATGCAAATTTATCGTTGAAGTTTTTGCTTATGCCGGAATCTAACTCGAGGCCCTTTGCGTGTCGTATCGTTAAGGTGATCACTGGTGACAAAAATAGTCACCAGTGACTATTAAAATAAATATATTAGTGTGGAAATAGTAAGTGGTGATAGTCTTCTTCACGACTTTTTGAAGTTTTGAACTAGCTATTTGATCTAGATATATAGAACTAGCTACACTTTATGGAGTACTCGTGGAAATCTGCAATAGACCTAAATTTTCTATTTAAAGTCCTACCATGTCTGACTTAAGTACAAATAGAACGTCTCGTGTAAAAATAAAAAATCTCTTCATTCCACTTTGGCATAACGAGTTCCTGTTACGTACCGAATTGAAAGGTTTCATGTTTGTTGTCCATTTCGTAATTAAAATAACGCGTAACGGACAGAAACAATGGGGGAAAAATGCTGCGTCTACAGGGAATTACGCAACCGTCAAACTCGTTCATTGTTTGAAAATGTCCAACTTTTTTCTTGGAACCGAATATTTTGGTCCAAAAAAACAATTTCCACGGGGATCCTCGGAGTCACAAAAACTTGCTTACAAATTTTATTTCGGGTCCAGTCTGTGGAGGGAGAAAACAATGGCCAGTTTTATAATGCCAAAATGAAATTTCCAAAACCCTTTACGTAACGATGTCGACATTGTTAGAAGACATTAGCCGTTATTGCTTTACTTCACGCACAAACAAAGGTATTTTCTAGTTGAAAACAACTTGACCATTTGTACGACCAAATCCAATTCCTGGTATTCGAAATCAAACCCTTTTACCAAAGAATAAGATACAATATTACTCATTTACGATACAACCTATTAACAAAGTCTCATGTGTTCTTTCGTTCGAAAATGCGACCAATCACTTTAATAAAAGAGTTTAGAATCATTTGGCAATAGTTATTAGTAATTTGTGTGGTCGTACGCTCGTGACGTATCTATCTACATACACGATTCGTAATGCTCTGAAAGATTCCCATCGTATGAGGTGCGCCCTAATTTACTAACTGTAATACGTGCGCTAATTTCATTCTTATATTAAAAGCAATAAGGTTTTTATTGCCTCATTCTATTTCCATTGACACTTGAGGATTGTGGCTCTGGAAATGGAATTTCTGTACGTGGATTGTAGAGTTTATGTTATTTTAAGAGATATTTGTTTGATACAAAATAACGTTTTCCACTTATTATATAGAAACATGTGAATGGTGAATTAAAATACCATAAAGCCACATGTTTATTAAGTCCAAACAAATCCTACTACAGTTGTTTACCATAGATTTAGTACAAAATTGTTATAACTTGTAAAACTGCATTAAGTTTTGACAGGATGAAATTCGAAAGCAGAAAACGTAAGATTTAATTTTTTTCACTTGCATCAAATTGAATAATTGGTGAGTTGAACAAAGAAGTCTTTGTGTTTTCGAAATGTAAACTCATAATACATATTCAGTGCTTTTCGCGTCGGCATTCGCGAGCGAAGTCTGAATTTTAGCTTAATCGACGTAGAGCCACTCAAGAGCCGTCTGGAGGTTTTTATAGCAAGCGACAAGAACCCTCCAATTAGGGGGTGACTGTAGGGGGATAGGAAATATTCGTTTTATGATATTTGCTTGAAATAAAAATATTTGTTGAGATTCATTCGAATTATTTGGTCCTTCGAGCCGTATGTTGTGTCGACGAGTTATTTTAATGCTATGTTTTTTTAAGAATGTTGTTATAAATAATATTCTTTGACCTTGATCTGTTTCTATCCTTCAAGAACAGTATTATTTTGAATAACCCTAGGTCTTCTTGTATCCCTGCCCATATGAGTAGAAAACTTAAAAATAAAATTGGTTAACTAGTTGAGAAATAAAAACGTTATAAACAAACACGCATTTTCATTTATTCTATAAATTAGTATTTACTTTTCGTTCTATTTTGATACGTCTGAACAGTACAAGAGTATCATTCTCGTTATTGTCATACTTTAGACCTAGTTTTAATCCAAGCATCTCAAGCAAGAGAATTTATAATAACCAATTATAACAAGTACAATTAAAACCACAACACAAGATCGAGCGAACCGAGAAACATTGCCAACTGGATGTTATTGCAATCAAAGAGATTCGGAGAACTCGAATGCAAATACACGAGCCCACTCCCGTTATTTCCCAGAAATACAATAACTGCTTACAATTATACAATTTTGATTTTATTACAGCTTATTATTATTTTTTTTTTGTCAGGAAAATTCTGGTCAAAACGTAAAGTCCGGAACACGATAATCAATCAAAAAGCCGGAAAAAAAGAACAAAACGGAAGCGTAAAATAGAATGAATGTAATTTTCTTTCTATCCAATCATTAATCATTAATCTATTTCGAACTGAATGAATAAGATGGTCGCCTCTTGTATAATTGTGACATCGACTTTGCACTGACAAGTCTTTAATATTGTTATAATGTATAATATACATATCAATTTGTATACACGCTGTTACGTATATTAATTATTACGCAATAGATACGCTATATAGTTTTTTATTTCATTTCATTTAAAATAACCGAACTCGGTCGATTCTGATATGTAGACGAGTTGAGCACAAGTGAGAGATAGGATATAGTCTTTACAAAAATTAAAAAACAATCTGATTTTTTTTAAATTATTTGTGTATTGAAAGTGCACTTAAAGAAATAATATCATGTATTTTTAAACCTGCCATCGCTAGTATACCAACGTAGTTGTCCCAATTGGAACATATTTGTGTCTTTACTTTTTGGGTGTAAAGTCATATTTCAGCCTATGACACACAGCATCGTTGTTCCACATACATATATGTATACTCTTATCCCGTCGTTTGCGTATTTTAAATCTTCGTGATAGCGTCAATTCGCTACTCTGTTTTCCCCGTCGCATGGCTTTTTAAAAAACAAAACGCCATCGCGCACATATGTAGACCGCCATTTGCATTCTGAAGAGGACAACGGTATTATTATGACGTAGCGGGAACGGGCATCTTGTAACAAGTGCCTTACAGCCTCCCGGGTGTAACCGAAACAGCTTGAAGACGTTTTTGTATATGTGGTAATGTAAAACACAGTGAGATAAACCGAAATTAACCAGTTTACGCTGCCATATAATCTCCTGTCAATCGCATGAAAGTAGCGTTAGAAGTGTCTTGACATTTTGTTTGTTAATCTTTTTATACTAATTAATTCATCTCTAAAACATTTAGTTTGTGAAATGGATTTTTAAAAGTTACGATTATGTAATACTACCTGCAATTAAATACTATAATACCTACATATTAAAATAATTTGTAGTTATTACCTTTTTTGATGATAATTTCTATTCCTAATGACAAGTTGAAATAGGTTGTTTCTTTTTTTGGACTCAATAACTTTTATTGTATTTTATACGTTAAGCTAAATGCAATACGCTTTTCAGGCGCCAGGAGGAACATAAAAAGGCTTGTACCAATGAACTTGTTTACTGTTTATTGTAATCGATACGAAAGAACATTAAGGTATATGCTGCGAAATAGCCAGACTTAAGTGTCTAAGGGGTAGCAACCCCTTGGCGGGTTGGTGAACTCAATGACCTACGCTCTTTCACAATGATTCGCGATGAATTATTGATAGGAGATACTTACATGTTATTTCATGTAAGTAGCAAAAGAACATGCTTAAGTAGGATCTAAATACTATCTGAGGTGCAATACAGGTACTTATCTACGGGTGGCAATGACTTATCATCAAGTGGACTGAACTATGGTGGTTAATTTTGAAGGTGAAGCCAAATCCCAGTCAAGTACTAGGGCATAAAAAGGGATTTTCGCTTAATGATAGCAGACTAAGGGTTGGCGACCCTTACGACCTTATCGGTCGTCTGCCCTTTTGTGTTGGCGAACTTCGATATCATTTACTTAGTTTAGCAAGGTTACCTACCTACCTACTTAATTTAATAGAAAAAAGTATTCAATCAGTACTTAAGTGAGATTGCAGACGACTTAAGTGATCAAAGGACGATACAGTTTTACTTATTTTTATTGTAGGGCTAAACGAATTATTCTGTGAAATAAAGTGTAGTGAAATGGTTTATTACAAAGTTATTCCAATTACTAGCTGTGCCCGCGGCTCCGCCCGCTACCCTTCTTTTTAGGGGTTGAATTTTTATGGCCTAAAACCTGGCCGAGGGTCTTCTCGATAGATAAGTCAAGTTTGCATCAAAATCCCTTAAGCCGTTTTTACGTGATGCGCGGTCAAATAAACAGAGAAACAGATAAACAGACATACAGAAAAAAATCGAAAAACTGTTGAAACTGTTCTGTTATCGATTCTAAGTGTCCCCAGCCAACTACTTTTCGAATATCTTCCATGTACAGACTTTTGACCCTCTTTAGCTTTATTATATGTATAGATAGATATATGTATAGAATGTTTAGATAATAACAAAATGTATGTCCAACTTTAAAATACCAGGAGATTATCGCGTGTGTCATTGCATATGTGGATATGCTAAAAATTGATACTGCATCGAAGTTCAGTGTTCGAATTAGAAGTAAAAAATGCGCATTTATAATTATTTGCCCATTTGAATGTAACCATAAGTCGTCCCTTAGTATTCAAATTCAAAACCGCTATAATTTTTAATCTATTGAATTTTGTGTTCATCACGTTAATTCGTTACATAAACTAGCTGTTGACATTCTAACGACTAGAAACCACTATTATACTAAAGTTAAGTCCTTAAAGCTTAAAACCAACAGGGTATCGACCGGGAACCGAACTCGCTACTAATCACCAAATACGTTCAATGTTTACTCGCTCGTTGTCTAAGCAAACAATTTTCTATCCCACTGCTCATAGACATTCCCATATTTTGTACTCTATTACGAAACGAATAAGGTTCAAATTTGTTAACTGCGTCCAGCACGAGAAGAGAGGCACGATATTCATCTCAGTCAGAGGATTGTCTACCCTAAAGCTATTACAACAAGGTTTAAATTACAAATGCGGGAATAAACTGGAAGACCGTAAGCTATATTGTGAGGCGCTTATCGGAATGCAAACTAATATGTCACTTATGTAGTAACAGCGAAGGCTTGAAATTCCGCATTCAAAACATGCAAATGATATATGGGACTAGGAGACTTTCTGTTGTTTGTTTTAACGTGGTTTAAGCGACTTTGTGGATACAGAACTCTCAAAGAGACTACGGTTTTCGTCTCTTCTCAGTATAAGAGTTATGGCCAGCGTTCACCATGGTTTTCTAACATTGATGTGATCATTATACTCGGTCATTATACTTACTCTGAACTTGAGCTCTGATCCATAATCCGTGGTCAACCAGATTCAGTGCTTCTTCATTATTACGTCTTTTTCACCTCCCAACCGAAAAACGAGATTTTATTCAAGGAAGAGTAATAGGTAGGTACTTCCCTGATAATCTGAACATCCGGCTGCCTAGCTTTTTGAGTGTTTTCTCTTTTCTGAGAGTATAAATAGGCAAATACAAAATAGTGGACTGTCAACCGTTTATTTTTACGTGATTGAACTTTAGTGCTTATCAATAAAAAAAAAATCAAATCTTAAAATTTCTTAATAATGCGTATGTATGATGTCTACTGACGAACGTCGTCAGTAGACATCATACAATCAATATTTGAAAAGTCGTGAAATCGACAAATTAACTTTAACCGAACAACGTTGATAGTAATGAATGCGGATCACGGTGGCCGCAGTAGGTACGAGTATTACGGGTTGAACCGTTCCCGCAATAACCCCGCTTGCGTCGAATTACCGCAATTATGAGCTGTTCGAAGAACCGACGCACTTCGGTTGGATTGCAATCGTGATTGCGGTCGCTGTGCAAATAGCTAGTCTAGTGAACTCAGTGCTGGTGGTGGATTGCAGATCGTTTTTGTTTATATACGCTTTGTACACTTGTGTCGTTACGATTTAGGGCTGGGTTGTTTCGAGTTATCTTTACAGACGTGTAAACGTTAAAAATGACACTAACTATTGTCAAAGTATAAAAAGCGTTGTTTCACTAAATGTCTCCCTGGACTTCGTATTAAAGTAACGTTAACCAATGGGTTAGCGTAGCGTAATCGTTATTTTTTGACGTTCGTATATTACAATAACCAATAGTTTGAAACAACCAACCATTAGACTGACGTTCGTATATGTGTATGCGTTTGTTTAATTGCTTGTTTCTTATGCTTAAGGCTGTACTAGAGTTATTCGTACGCAAATAGTCGTTATCTGTATCTTCACTTCACCCAATCTCTCTAGTAACCGATTCGAAATTCCGTTGACCGATGTACACGTATGGATGGATCCTGATTCAAATGTCCACTGAATTACGGCGACACAGTCTCGTAACAAGGTCCGAATTAACGGCGAACTGCGCCCGATGGTCGGTCGAAATCGTGATTGCGGTTATGGTTCAAAACTGGGACCTTGGTTATCTTCTACCAACGTAAAATCGCCCTATTATTATAGTTGCGTCCTATTTTAATAGTTTTCTAGTCGTCTGTATTATTGTTAAGTGTTCGGACTGTTTATAGCTTTTGCCACTTACAGTTCGATTTTTTTGCAAGCAAATTATTTTAAATTAGTAATTATTATAATGGCAAAAAAATATTATATGTACATATAAACACAATTTGTTGTATACATTTCTCCATAATTTTCTTAGCTTGTATGATAAGACTTAATTTTGTATAATTTTGTACACGCTCTGGTTTACAGAGATCCAGAATTAAAAGGTTTTGTAAGGAAGAATTAAAAACATTGACAGTTTTAGAATAGTATGCTTTTAAAACTATTGAAAACAGTTGAATTCATTTAACACGACTTTTTATAGTAACGATGCTATATTTATTGTATTAAATTTCGATAACAATTCGATTCTTTATCCAATTAACCGTAATTAATGGTAATTCCATTTGTTATGCCCTATTCATTTGCAACATGTGCTAATGAAATAGTCATCTTTATAGAGTTTCTATAATTTTCATTATTGTATAGTTGTTTTTTTTTATCCGAGACAATTTAACGCTTAATCCTTAATTATACCTACTAGAACTTGTTAGGTTATAGTATTTAATTAAAATTGTGTATTTAATTGTTTCTGTTTTCTCGTTACAGGTTTAGACAACCGGATATCACATTCTAGGAGTTCTGCCTCACCGTAAGTATAACTTTTGTTATTTGATATCGTCACGTGTTAAAGGAGGGTCCTAAAGGGACGGGGGAGATATCACAAGCCATAAATACCGCGAGTTGGCTTATACTTCTTCGTAACGTGCAGTAAGGACTAATGATACGAGCTGTTTCTACCGGTTGGTTGGAGAGGTATGGTTGCCGGTAACTCATAGGAGACGCTCATCTCAGTCCACAGTTGTCAACACGTATGTGCCTGCTGGTTCGATGTCGGAAGTACCATCATCTCCCTCCATAATCTAACGTGACGAAATTCTTGTGTTTGGTGTCGGAGACGCGTGGTTGCCGGCTATACACACTAGGCGAACCTCTACCTCTATTACGATTTAATAATAATCCCTATTACAAATGTCTATATTTATATGATAAAAAAAAGACTTATTACTCAGATGCAATATTTATATTTGCAATTAAATAAAATATGCTATATTGTTGAATGTTTGGGGTTTCAGTGACGTGGTGAACAAGGACCTTGGGCTGTCGGAGAGCGATGACGAGGCGCCGGCCACCTCCACCAGACTCGAACCGTGAGATTATTTATTTTAATACTATATTAATAGATTATAAATGTCTGTATGATACTATCATCCATGTCTATAGGTTGCAGTATCCACATGCTCGTTACTACCTTTAACGTAAAAAAACGTTTTATGTTAAAGTTACGTTATTATTCCTCTTTATAGAGTAATAATTTGTTAATCACTAATTTCATATAACTCAAGTTTATGCAGACATCATGATTTTTTCGCCTATTTTGACAATCATCGATATAATTAAAAAAAAAAATTAATCAAACTCTTTCGAAGTTGGTTTCCTTTTTACAAAACAAAAAATACTGTCTGTCGATTCGTAAATTCCACTATAAAGAAGAAGCTGTATGTGTGCTTAAAAAAATCAACGTTCATGTTATTCTATAGCTTGAATTATTGCTGAGCCATAGCAAGCATATTTAATATTTATTTACGCCTACAGCATCCTCTCACCGATCGGCTCGGGCGGCAGTCCGAGCTCGGGCTCCGAGTCCTCGCCGTCGGACACGGACGAGTCGGAGTCGTCGTCCGAGTCGTCGACGGCGGCGCCGCCCGCGCCCGCGCCGCCGCCCGCGCAGCGCTGCTCCTGGGGGCTGTCCAACTTCGCGCCACCTCCCGCGCAGCCGGCCAACGATAGTGGTGGCAGTGTTGCTGCGTATGACGCCGGCAAGGAGTTGAGGCACGCCCTCGACGAAGTTAAGAAGCCGGTATGTATCAAAACGATCGAAATGGAATGTCGGCTATACTAATAATATAAAGCTGAAGAGTTTGTTTGTTTATTTGTTTGTTTGAACGCGCTGATCTCAGGAATTACTGGTTCGAATTCGAAATTTTTGTGTTGAGTAGTACATTTATTGAAGAAGCTTATAGGCTAAATAACATCACGCTACGGCCAATAGGAGTAGAGTATCAACGAAAAATGTTGCAGAAACGAAAAAAAATGACCCGCTCTCTCTTCTACATATGATGCAAAATATAGGTTTATCCTTTCTATCGTTTTTTACATTGATGTTAAAATTCGAAAAAAAAAAATACTAATACACTCCAATGGTATTTTAAATTTTTACTTTCTAGTAAGAGATGTATAGGTTATTAAAATCGGCCGTAAGTAGATTTGTTTGTATCTTCATCTACCAATATATTTAATACCAACAACTTTCCCAGGAATCATATTGCGAGAGATAGCCTTCTCGGTAATAAATTTTTGCGTCAGCATTGACCGTGACACTGGTTGCATGGTGCTCGCTATCTTCGTTCTGTTCAGTTTGTGCCCTTGTATCGGACCACTAGGTTTTGCTCGCAACTTCGTCCGCGTTGTAGTCGAAAACCCCTTGAGGGTAGAATTTCGAAAAATCCTTTCTTAGTGCTTACTTAGATCATGAAAAGAACCCCTGTGCCAAATTTCAATTTTCTAGGTACAGTAGTTTCGGCTGTGCGTTGATATGTCAGTCAATTAATCAGTTTTGCCTTTTATATACATAGATGGGGTTAAATTGTCGTTGTATTTTGATTTATTTTTTTCTCTTTTTTACTCCTTGGAAGTTCAGAGATTAATTTGACGTTCCATTATTTTTTTTATCCGTATTGTAGTTGGTGGTTTTTGAGTTAAAAATGCAGTCGTGGCTTTATTTATGTAAAATGTTTTGGGTACAAATTTGGACAAATTCTAACATTTCACTCTAAAGTTAAGAGATACAAAAGAATGGACAGTTACAATCTGTTCACTAATCTCTTTCAAGACATGATGAATCAGAGTGTTGGTAATGCTAAACAAAAATGGATAAATCTGTCAATTTTGAGAAGCAACCTTAGGGCTGCGTTGATTAATTTTGAAAATACGTTAGACTGCATACCAGACAGAAAGAGACAGACTATATTCTATGAGTTTCTCAATTTGAAAGATGCTATGTGGCGAGCGGTGGGTGCAATTCACGGGAATATAGCTTCAATCCCTACAGATTTAGAGGTGAGATTCGCTCGTTTTGTTTTTCAATATTATAATGCTGAGATGCAGTGCTGCGTAATTGCAATTGAAGATATAAATTGACACTTCCTATGTGTCTTGATTTGTTATAGGCGTTCAATTGTTATAACGTCCTTTGGCGATATTGTTAGTTGCCATCAGATGTTCTAAAGATGGACGTTGCTCTCACATGTTCTTCTTGGGTAAAGTATTTTTAATAGTTTGATTGCTATTCGTATATTTATTTAGTCGTATTTGTTTGTTATTATGTGCTTTTGTCATATTCAATTACTGTGATAATTATAATATGTTAACAATATTTTTAGTGAACTTTGAGATTTTGATAAGCTATTCTTTTATGCTTTTCTTTATAAGTACGGGATATTTTATGTAATCCCAGTAAATGAGATTGGTTATGAAAATTTATTTATATATTTTGGAAGAAAAAATAATGTGTGAATATAGATCAGGTGCCATGTTTGATTGATTTTGCACACGCGTTTGGTTGTAACTGATACTCTCGTTATGTTTTTTGTTTTCTCTCTTTTTTAATTTTCAACGATTATTATCATTTACGCCATTGTCAAAAGAGTCCAGTAAGGATATTGATAAATAATTTTTAAACCTCTAAACGTACAATGAAAATTGTACTTAACGTCGTTGTCTAAAGAGTCTAATATCGACATGGATATATTAAACTAATTGTACATTGAAAATTGAACCTTACGCCGTTGCCAACAGAGTCCAATATCGGAGCTGTCCGACTCGGAGGCGTCGTCGCCGTCGCCGGGCGCCGCGCGCCGCCGCCGCTCGCTCGTGAACCGCATATCGGCCGCGTCGAGCGACGAGGACACGCCCAGACAGCCGAATCCTGTGAGTGTACATCTTATTTTGTGGTAGAAAGAATTAACTTGCAGAAGGCAAATAAAACAAATATGTCAGGATGAGAAATAATATGAAATCATTTAAATGCTATTGTAACAATTTACTAATATTGTAATTTGCAAATTTTGGTCCTTCGAGCACAAACGAGTGGTCCTTCGAGCGACCACATATAGTTATATTTAATTTACACGAGGCATTCGTGTATCGTGGACGCCATAGACATGCACAAGACGAATCCACTAACACCAGAAACACAACTAAATTAATCATTCCAATTTATATCTGGCGGGAAATGGAACCCAATACTGAGTCATATCGGTACGAGAAGTGTCTCTTCACGTCTCATCTAAAAGCTTAATTCTTCGGTGAGTCTCATCTGAACGTTCAATACCCAGGTGCGCACACAGCCGTCGCCGGCGACCGTGTCGGGGGGCGGCGTGAAGCGGGGCCGGCCGCCGAAGCCCCGCGCGGAGGAGCGGCCCGCGAAGAAGAAGCGCGGCCGCCCGCCCAAGCCGAAGCCC
>DWNR01004001.1:0-11252 GCA_018250455.1 Polygonus leo
AACATCTTAGTCCTCAGGGGTAGCAACGCATGTGTGATCAAACTTAGGTATGACTCAATCGTACTTGAGGATGATTACTGATGTCCATGGGCGGCATGAACGCGTCTTCAATTAAGTATCGTTGGTCCGCAGAGCGTGGGCGACAAGAACGTGTCGGTGCGGCGCGCGATGGCGATGAAGGAGCCGCCGCCGCTGCCCGCCGCGCCGCCGCCCAAGCGCGAGCCCGACCCGCCCGGCACCGAGCCGCACCACCCGCCGGTAAACACCTAACCCACTTAAAAAAATCTTAATAAATCAAAGACTTGAAGTAAAACAAATATTACGATTTTGTAACGCCGTAAAAAATGTATGCAAATTATTTATATTATTTTTGATTATGGATTGATAGATTGAATTAATTTTATCACCTGTGCAATGTGACAAATTATTTTTTCTAGTAACATATTTGTAACATAACAGTGTCAATAATTATATTATTAAACTTGCTCAATCAAGGCACAGTTCACAACACTTCTAAAGAACTGTTAGTTGCCAAACTCCTAAAAATTTCCAACGATTTACCAGTAATAGTCCACGTTTTTTATACAGCCATTAGTGTGGCAGAATCATAGTCAGATCATCGCGTGCACGCGCAGTTTTTGCTGCGTAGACATTGAAAACTCGTAAAATATTCTTAAGTGTGATAGTGGTTTAAGCTAATTTAGAAACTTGCGATTTGGCTTGGGCTTTTGTTGATAATACCCTAAACATTATATTCTCTCACCCTAAAAGCTGGCGATTGAAATAGAAGCAAAACCACGTGTTCTTGTTTTTTGTCTCGATATTTCATAAACAAAACAAAATAAAAACTTACTAGCAGCTAATTACGGTGGCACTAAAAAGTTTTCAAATTTACTTGTGTAAAGAAAACCTGCTTTCTGAGTTAAACCTTGGGATCTTTATCTGTTGCTATAGAAATACTTTTGTAAAATATTTTTGTAGAAATAAAATATGAACTCATTACAAAAATCCTTACAGATCCGCAAGGGCAACATCGTGCTGGACAAGTTCGGTTCGTTCCGCCTGGCGAAGGAGGGCGAGACGCCCGTGTCGGTGGGCGACGGGCGCCCCGAGCAGTTCGTGACGCGCATCAAGCCGCCCTCGCCCTCCGGCCGCAGACCCCGCTCCCCGCCTTCGCCCAACAGACACTCCTCCAACTCTTCCGATGACGACAGACGTTCGAGGAAACGGTCTAGAAGCAGGTGTGTAGTGTTTGCATCATTATGTGTAGCATGATATAAGTAACAGCAATTGGTGGTAAGTGTTTGATAATTTATCTTATTATTGAAGTTTAGTATATAGATTAGATTCCTATTTTTAACTTAATAAAACATGAAGTAAAACAAATATTACGATTTTGTTGCCTATAAAAACCTGTAAAATGCAAATTATTTTTGAATGAGATAATAAAATAAACAAATCCATTTGTTTATAAAGCTATATTGTTGCATCACTTTTATTGATTTGCTATTCTGCATAATGTAAAAAATCATGAAGTATTAATATAGTGTGAAATTCACTACATTTAAAAGTAAAAAGCTATTAATGTTTATTTTAGCAGACAGGACGTGCTTACGAAAGACTAAATCTCTATTAATATGTATTTGCTTTTCTATTCAATGCAAATAAATAATGTGCTTTTTTCACCAGAACGTGTCCGCGCAACTACCGTCGCTCGCGTTCGGCGTCACGCTCGCGCTCGGCGTCGTCGGGCAGCGGGTCGGGCGCGTCGCGCCGCCGTCGCTCGGGTTCGCCGCGATCGCGCTCGCGATCAGACGCTAGCCGATCGTTCTACTCGAGGAGCAGATCACGCTCGCGCTCCGGATCCAGGTCAGTTGTGTGGAGTTTTATGTTAAGTCTGTCTAGTTGTTGAACTCAGACTACCGTCAGTCGCGGGCGACGTCTCGCTCGCGCTCTCAGTCCGGATCCAGGTCCGTTATTTGTGTACAGGTGAAGTTCAACCACCTTCATAATCCTTCATAAGACGGTTTCTGTGATTTTAGAGAGATTTAATTGCTGGCTAAACTTACACACGTGGCAAACATATTAGAAACAGGGCGGCACTTGTACAGGTAGGCTGCAATATCTTGTGTTATCTCCATATGATAAAAAAAATTGAAAAGTGGTGTTTTAGTCCCTGTGATATACCAACAGCCATAACTTATATGTGCACATATTATGTGCACAGCGATTGCACTTTTTGTCTTATTTGAAATTGGTCATTAGATATTCAAAACAATTTAGATTGCTCCAAAATACTTCCACTTCCAGTGTTATTGAATCCGTATCTTCCCCGTCCCACAGATACCGTCGCTTCAATCGTCGCGGCAACTGGCGCGGGCGCGGCGGCTTCGAGCGCGGCACGTACTACCGGCCGCGCTTCCACACGTACAACGGCGGCGGGCCGCGCGGGCGGGGCCGCGGCGGCGACTTCCGACGCGACGACGGCCGCCGCTTCCAGCCCGAGTGGCGCGACAACCGCTCACGGGGCGGACGGCCTTTCCGACCGAGGCGGGGCGGCGGTGGACGAGGACGCCCATTCAGGTATGGATTAAATCTAGCGATAGGGCAGACGGGCTACCTGATGGTAAGTAGTCACCGACGCCTATGCACATTTGCAGCACCAAAGTGACCGCCAATGCATCGCCAGCTTTGGAGAAGAGGCTCAGCTACTTTGAAATCGAATCGATTTGATTGTGATCCACCGATTGTAAAAGAATTCTGATGTATCCTTATTTTTGTAGTATTGGGTAGCACAGTAATATCGCAGATTACTGTACTGACAAAACTCTTAATTTTCATGCATCACAAATCTCAGTATGAATTTAAAGCTGCTAGAACACCTCATATTCTACTGTAAAGGTTATATCATTGTCAACCAAATTATAAAAGTGTTAAGATTTGCTGAGTTTGTGTTTAAAAGGAAATATTTATACGACGCTTTCCACGTTACACATCTTAAGATCTCATTTAGGATTTATTACAGACTAGCTGACCCGGCAAACGTTGTTCTGCCATATAAATATTACTGAATTTCCCGTAGGAATGAACGTTTTTCCCGCAGTAAAAAGTGTTCTAAATGTTGACCAGGCTTAGTATCTATACACCAAAAAAGTTTCATTCGAATCCGTCCAGTAGTTTCGGAGATTAGCCCGAACAAACAGATTTATTTTACTGTTTTATTATATGTATATAGATGACCAAGAGCATTATCATCAGTCATGTAAAATCACATCTGATCATTCAATGCATCCTCCTACTTACACATTTGCTACTTTTTATTACATAAAAAATGACACCTTAACTCGAAATATTTCTGCAATAAATATTCAACATATTTATAAACCAATTATTTTACATTAAAGTTAAAGTTAAAATCGGATTGACAATAAATAATAATATAATGAACTTCTATCTAATTTACGATACGATTTCTCACATTCGTACATTTCATGCGACGATATGTAAAAGTAAACAGTAATTTCAGGGGCGGTTTCCGCGACTTACGCGACCGTCGAGGTGGCGGCAGATATTCACGCTCGCGCAGCCCCGACCGCACGCGCCGCTCCCGCTCCTACAGCCCCGAGAGGCGGGACAAGGACAGAGATAGGTATGAGAGAACAACGCACTGTCCATTATGATTGTTTCTGTTTAAAAGATTGTCTTAGTGCTGCTCTTCTAGCTGCAGTATAAGGTACCATTCATGTTAACAGTTTAATTCTAGCACTGTTATAAAGAAATCTTTGTAACATACCTTACGCATTACGTTAAAAATATTGATCTAGTAAAGTAATAAAAACACTTTCTTATATACTAATTTATATCGTTAGATTATGTGGATCATACTAAAAAAGTAAGGCAAAGGACATTTACAAGGCCAATCGCTTTTAGCTTACATCTCAAAATATAAGAAAGATGAAATTTAAACAATCGTGTACTTTTTTTAATGTACTTTTTACTGTCAAAAACAGCAATCTATAGGCATACAAATTATTAAAGATGAAAATTATAATGGACAGAATAAAAATAGTAGAAGTCCTTAAATGTTCGTTTATCACTTTACGCAAGCATGTCCCGATTAACATAGACTTTTATTGTACTGATTCTTTTTCAGAATTTATTGCATGATTCTTCCTTTTTTATTTATTTTATAATTTACATAAAATTAGTCAAGTTCTTTACATAATGATTTCTTACTTAATGACCTTAATTTTTTTTTATTATTGGAGGGACATTATTTTGAGTTGCTTGCTTGCTATTACCTGACAAATTATTACAGCTACTCTCGTTATTCCGAACGCGATAGCCACCGCAGCGAAGGCGAGTACGAGGAAGAGAGATACGTCGACAGGAAGGAGTACGACGGCAAATGGGCGGACGGCAATGAACAACCGGAGCGGAACCACACAGAGGAGAAGCCCGCCGAGCAACCCCCCAAAGAGTAAATCGATATGTTTCAAGTCACCGGTGTGCGTTTTGTCACGATTTAACATAGTTTTAATCTTAATTTAAGGTTAGACGTAGATTTTATTTAAGGTGCTGACTTTAAATGCATTACTTTTATACATCCCCTAAAGGTATTTTGTAAATATATTGTATGTTAGCAATAATAGATTTAACTTTACTCTGCTGTTTAATTTGTATCCATGTTTTACAGCCACTAAAATATTTTCACCTGTTTTAATGTTCTATCTTGAATTTTCAAGTGACTTCAAATAAACCATTCCAACATTCAACTTTATGTTCACTCACTTAATTACAATTTCTATTCACTGTGTCACTGTGTGTGATAGATTATTATAGACTTGATATCAATAAATATGAGGAAACTTAATTGTATTTTTATTTAACCGCACTTCTCCCATTCTCCCAAAAATGACCCAATTAACAATAAATCATGAGGTGACATGGTATGGTATGGTAGGTGATGGTAATGGTTAACCAGGTAATTATTAAAGATTCGAAATCACGCTGGGGGCCTTAGTTCGAAATACAGGGACGATTTAGAATCAGAATCGAATCAGAGTTAATTGATTATTGAAAAATTACATGCTTATTAAAATTCACTTATGAGTTGCATTTCGGTGTATATAGACATACACGCTTAATAGATAGAAATAAACTGATTGATTGTATGAATTCTACCAATTGTTAAATAAAGAATAGCAATTCACGCGCGGCGGACTAAGACCTAAGTCCATCAGTCAGAACATTGTTTTAAATAATCAATTATGAACAAAAAATGTTCATGAGGAAAAAAAATATTATTCTTAGTGAAATAGTTGATTTCAAATCTACACATGATAATTATGTAACTAATCGCTATCTGTACCTGAAAGATATTTGTGAGAAAGTTACTGGTGGTCTTTAATAAGGGTAATACTTTATTTTTTTAATCTAACCTTAATCCTAAACCTAATCATAAACTTTGAACACTTTCATATCCTCTATGTTTGAACAACTGATTATAAGCAAAACAGCAATTAGATCAGTAAATAATTGCAGTTATAATTAGATATTTACAGTTCGCGCTGCGATAAGCTATAATATAATAGGGTCCACGCGTGTGTAGACCCGTGCTGACAAAATAGTGCTGACGAGAATTCGTGTCCATTTATAGTACGCCTTGGTGTTTGCCGATGAAGTAATTTTGGTAGGCACAGGTACAACCCTATTAGTACGAACTAATACAAAGATTACTTTTTGACACGGGCCTGTACCGTTACGGTAACACACACACATCTTCATGCCAAATCCCTAACGGGGCAGAGAGTATTGTGTGCCAAATGGCACGGTTCTGACATACTTGCCTAACTTCTTCCACTTCCATAACGTCATATTATGGGCATATACTTAGTACCTTTATCATCATCATCACAATGAGAAGGACTAAGGCCATAGGCCACCGCGCTGGCCAAGTGCGAATTGGTAGACTTCACACACCCTTGAGATTTTTTTACAATCACTTGGGCATGCAGGTTTCCTCACGATGTTTTCCTTCACCGAAATGCGAATGATAATTTACGCACATAATTTGAAAAATTAGAGGTGCATGCTGGGATGCGAACCCAGACCCCCCATATGAAAGGTCGGATTCTCAACCACTAGGCTATTATTGTTTTTTTTTTATAACACCTTTATACTTTACATTAACTAAATACATTTTAAATGTAATGGTTTTGTGGGTTAAATTCCAACTCTATTTTGCCAGAAATTTAACAAAAAGTTTTTATATTCAAAGTATTTGGAAGAAAAGATTTAAATAATTAATTTAATAAAAATAAATTCATAGTCCAAAACAATGAAACATTGAAACAATAATTCTCGTTGTATAAACCATTTATTTTTTAGTAAAATCATGAATAGCACCTATGTGCGCTTCTTTTTTGCCTTGTTTTTGTTCTTCTTAGTCTTTCCAACATTCCAATACCACAATAACTGTGCTACAATTGCACCATTAGCTAAAGTTGAAACACAGTATGTAACAATAATAATGAAGTCTCCAGTCTCTTGAATTGATGTGAAGATTCTTGCGATGCTACCTCCAAAGAGAAGGAAGCATGTAACAGCTGATAGCTGGCCTGTGCTTCCATTTTTGTAATTTGTAATGACTTGAATTGACTGAAAAAATCAAAAATGGTATCAGAATTCTTACTGTTACATAAATGTAGATACATAGTTCTGGATCACTATATTTTCTAACCCACACATAAATAGATAACAGTATCCAATCTATTGTTCACACAATCATATCATATAATTAAAATAGCTTTCAAGATAAGCACATGGATAGCAGTGATAGCTTTAGTGGTTAAAAATGCTATTTGTGATTTCAAAAATTTTATGGTCACTTGCATTTTTGTTGAAGGTAGACCAAACCATTGTGAGGGATCCTATATATCTGAGAGAATATAAAAAAAATATTTAAAGTGTGTAAAGTCTAATAATAGGCCAGTGCAGTATACTCTGGCCCTGCAGTAGAACAATAATGGGTTAAGATGATGACTATGACATTGAGCAAACAGTATGTTTATATTTTAGTAAACATGCAAATACTTATAAAATATTTAAGTTCACAAAATTATATTATATGTATTTATTTACCTTTGCAGATACTATAATGGGAACATTAATAGCCTGCATGTACCACAAGAAATCTTTAGGAACATATTCACCGACTAATGCTGCTACAACACCTACATAACTGCCTAGGAACAAAGTCGCTTTGGTAGGGGACCCTCCATAGTGTAACACTAGAGCTGCGATAATAGCCGTCTGTACTGCAAGAAATGTTCCTTCACCCCATGCACTGAAAAACAATTATTAATATTATCATGCATTCGCAAAATGAATAAAATAACAATAATATTTGTATAACAACAAATTTAGCAATCTTTTCCTTATACAAAACATGTATAGTGATTTTCTGTTTTACTTCCTTTTTTCTACTTAATTTTAAGACTAGTTTCAATAAATTCTACTTGCTAAATTACTTTCTTACTTTTACTAAAATTAATTATGAGTTCATTGACCTCATTTTCATACCTGAAAGGAAAGTTCATCACATAACTGTAAGCAAAGTTGGCAGTGATCGCGAACAATTCCAAAAAAACTCCATATATACTTATGCCCTCTGCACTTTTACTGTTTAGAATCTTCACAATCTGAGGCACCTTTACTAATATAGACCCAGCAATAATGCCAATTCCTAATCCTTTGCTCAGCGTACTTTTAAAACAGGGTACTGGAATGAAATTAACAACCATTAATAAAAAAGCATTAAGACTTGTTAGTTATATTGACCTATATTATATTGACTAATCTTTTACTTACCATCCAGAAAATTATAATTAACAAAATATTCTTCGTAACACTTTTCCGATAATACGGATAGTATCAAACCTTTCATGAACTCATCCATGATTGAATATCTTCTTATACTATTTACCTATAACTAATACATTTGTTACTTAACTTATTTTACTTAAAAACTGTTTAGTTTCACAAAAATGCTAAATATGTAGATCCGGGGTAACGTACAAATTCCAATTGTTGACAGTGACAAAAATGACACATGAGACATAAGTCTTTGTAGTATTTACTAGAGTTAACATTTCCAATTTCATTTTACCCTATATTATTTCAAAATTAATGAGTAGGATATAGTACTGCGCAATAGATGATGTAGAAATTATGATATAGAATAGAAACCCGCGATCCAAAGTCAAAGTCAGTGATTAATTTTAATTCATTTACCTTTTCAAAAGTTAGACAGAATCTCACCGAATGTCTGTTTTAACTTAAACGGATCATTTAAAATAATCTTTTTGATTTTAAAACACCTAATGCTCTCGCTCTCGCTGTCGGCAAGGGCTTCGGTGCTCTCTCACGCAGATAGTCAAAGTCAGCATTGTATTAGAGTGATTGGTAAGTATTGGTGTTTTAAATAAATAATCATTTTTTATAATAAATTTCAGTAAATCTTTCGATTCTCATTCCTTTTAAGATCAGGAGTAACTATTTTTTAATTTTTACTGCGTCATAACGAATACACTAATGAGATAAAATAACATAACTACGGAGTTCTAAACAAAGTAATTGACAAAACAGATTACAAAACATTTTTTTTTATCGTGTAAAGGTAGCAAACGAGCATGCAGTCCACCTGATGGTAAGTGGCCACTGCCGCCCATGGAGATCAGTAATCAATAAGTTTGATCACAGATGCGTTGCTACCCCCCGAGGACTAAGATGTTCGCCTCACGTTTAAGTATAGCCGGCAACCACGCCTCTCCATACCGAAACACAAAAAATTGCTTCACGGAGGATTATGTAGGTGGCGGTGGTACCTCCCCATGAGTTCTACCACCTGGCATGGTTAAGAAGTGGAAGTTATGGAATGTGGTTATGAAGATATGGTATGTTAAGTTATATCTTTCTTTCTTAGTAAGACGAGACAACCTACGTGTAACCTGCCACCTACGTTCTAAAAAGAAGCCCCATGCAAAACTTGAGACTCCTAGCACTTGTAGTAACGAAATTTCATACAAACTATTAAGGGTCGAATTTCCCAAAATCACGTCTTAGTGAGCACCTATGTCCTAAAATAAACCCCTATGCAAAATTTGAAACTAGTAATTGAAGTTTCTGAGACTTCGTAATGAGTGAGTGACCTTTTGCTTCTATATAATTATATAGACTAGAGGTCGCCTTGTGCAGGAAATTCGAGCATAATAAAAAAAGTCCATTAAATAAAGATTGAAATAAAGAAAACCGTTTTTTGCATATATTTTCTAAATACCCATCTTTACCCATAAACCACACCTTTCAAATCTTTACCCATACACATGTATGTGTCAAATGTACGGTAGTGTGTGTAATGCTTTTTTATCAAAAATAATGTATTTGTAGTGCAATAATTATAAAAATATTAGCTTTCTGCACTTTTTCGTCATATAAACTTTAACCCTATCAAATTTCATACTCCTCCGCCCCCGTAATGTCTCTAAAAAGGGATACAAAGTTTTAGCATCACGTATTAATATATTGATAAGTATAATATCAAAAGTATAATTAAACTTTCTCTATACTTATATTTAATAAACAAATTGAATGAAACAAGACCTTCTACTTACAAATTCCACCAATAGCAGTAGACATATTAAAATAAATTGCCGCGATAAGCGAACCTGCTTATAAAGTTTTCTCTTTTTTTCCAAGTTGGCCAATGTTTATCTTTGATGTTACGGTCTAATCTCACCGCGGACTAAGAAACGACAAGCGATAAGATGGTGATTAAAAATTTTGTAATGTAATTTAGTTAAGATTGTAATTTAGATTACGCACTTTTAGGACAACTTCTACTAGTTTTATAAAGTTGTTGGTCTGAACACATACGCAATACTTTGTACTTTTCGCAACTGTCGCAGGAACGTGAAATAATATTTTACATGTACCAATATACCGGATCCTATGCATACGGAATCTTATATTTATATTTTTTTTACAATAAACCTAGAAGAACAAGGATTCTGAATGTATTGTACTCCGTGCGTGACTTTCATAATTATGAAACTGTTTTTTAGTATGAAAAGAAAATCGAAGTTCGAGCGGCAACACTAGATATATGTATAATTAAGAGAACAAGCAAATTACTGCGAGTATTAATGAAGACGCCTTCTGTTAGTCGATGCTATTATGTATGTATTTTATCAAAAAACTAGTAATTTGATAAAATACCATTTTAAACATAATTTCAAGGTTTAATAAAATAATTGTGACATCATTGTGTCTAGATGCAGTGTTTCTCTGGGCCATCCTTTCAAAAATGAAGCGGGTCTCAGTGTGATGTGTGTTGTAATGCAACGAGTGCGACGAGGTAACGTGATAGCTGTCCATCACGCTGATGGATTCGTTAGCGTGATGGATGTGTAAGAAACGAACACCGAACGAGGACTGATCGTGTGATGGATGTAGTGAGTGTCTTAGAACGAAGTGTAATTATTATCTTTAAAAATATCTGAATATTTTTTTCTTTATGCGTGTAAAACTGTGTTTAGGTTTTATCATCACTCAAATCTCACATAATCTTTATTCGTTGTCCGTTGGTAATAAAACATTTACCTAACTTACTTACCTACTTTTTTATTATTTTTCAAAAGTTCAAAAGGCGATGCTCTTACACAATATTGTTTTGAAGTAGTTCTGCAGATCTCATTTGAATATTCAGAACTAGTGTCAGCGAGTTTAGGTACTGGAATTAGCATATTGTGTCATGGATTTGATATTACGTTTTGTGTTCTGCATATGCTTATTTTGTTATACATTACATTCTGTCCGTTCTTTTGTTTTTCATAAGGCAGAAGTAACAAATAAAATAAGCAAGCAGGCAACCTGGAGGTAAGTGGTCGCAGCCGCCCATGGACATCTGAAATCTGCTTCAGATATGATTAAAATCCCACTTAAGATCAACCACAGACGCGTTGCCACTCATGAGGTCGGAGGTAGTAGATAGTTGGCTCACTACTGAGAACAAATCGTAAAATGACAAATATGTCATTCATCTATACATGTAATAAAGCTTAAGAGGGTCAAAAGTCTGTACATGTAAGATATTCGAAAAAAAATTGGCTGGGTATACTTAGAATCGATAACAGAACACGTTCCAACAGTTTTTAGATTTTTTGTCTGTTTGTCTGTTTATCTGTTTGTCT
>DWNR01004002.1:0-11251 GCA_018250455.1 Polygonus leo
AAACAAAATAACACGCCGAGATAAAATAACTTGTGTCAGGGAGCTTTAGGGGGTTGGAGGGGTGGTACCGCCACTCTCGCCACCCCACCTATGGCATTGAAATTCTTTTTATACCATTATATGATGAAATCAAATCCTCTGAAACATTTTTTTAAACGGTCCTGTACATTTTTCTCCGTCGATTTTTAATTAAATAATTATATGCGATTAAAAGTACTATTATTCCCCTTTGTTTTAAACTATTTTCGTTAATGTCCGACACCCTTCGCAAAGCGGGTCAAATATGCCCAATGACTTGGTAATTTACGTTAAATGTCACCTGTCATATACAATTATTTTTTGTGAGATAAGGGTTTTAATTTCCCTTTTTCATCAACTTAAACAACAAGATCAACGCGACAAGGGACGTTGACACAGTAAATTAGTATGCATAAAAGTGTTAAAACACAGTAGGTAATAAAATATTTTTTCTCACTGATGCCTTTATTAAAGTTGACAAGGGCGTTTTACGATCAGTTCATGTATTTGTGTTCACCAATACCACCATAAGCAACCATGTATTTTTAGCAATATATTTGTTACTTTTGTAAACAATCGCCACAAAAGGGAAGGTTTTGAAGCGCAAACACTTTTAAAAATATAAATACATTTCCGCTATTAATCTTTATAAAAACGAAAAGATAAAATATTGACGGTTTTCCGTGTTAAATTTTGAGATTTTTATCTGTTAACCATTGTAGTTGATGGAAAACATTTATAGCACGCAAGATTAACTTTATTGCTCTCAAATAATGTACGATGATGTGAGAAATTCTGTATTAATATTTATATTATAAAAAGGGTTTGTTGTATAAGAAATCTTTAAATAAGCTAAAGTTACATTCGGTGTAACACCTCGACATATAAATGCATTTAAAGCAAATAAATAAGGCACTGCAATAAACCAAGACAATGACGATTTTGCAAGTTATTATCTTAAACGTTGGCTTAACTGTCGAGAATATTATTCTTGCAATATTTTGCACCGTTAGCGGTTTTTTATCTATTTTTAAATCCAATGCAAGTGTGGCGACACAGGGGCTATGAAACGCCGCCACAAAAAGCTGTTTACTAATCTACGCTATTATGTGAAAAATATACTTTGGTACAATGCCACCTCGTGAATGAGTCATAACTTAGGTATAATGATGTCTTTTGAAGAAAATATACATAAATTATCAGTGAAATAGTGTTAAATATTACATGCACGATAGTAAGAAAACCTTCGTATGCGAGTCCGACCAGTACTTGACTGGTTTGTTTTAGTTTAGTATATTTATATCATCCATGACATTTTTGACGTTTTTTTATACATGTCGGTGTTTTAACGCGACGTTTTCTGGTCTGTGTGCGGCCAGTTACGATAAAGAGTAGGATACTGCGGCGCAGAGCGACGGCCGCTTTTAGCGTAAGACGCGGTCTCGAATGTCACGTTTCACGCTGAGTTTATCAAGAAACGTGATATTTTAAAAGTTTAGCACGCTTATTATACGATAAACGCGTTACCTACATAACGTGACGAACGTACGGTGGGCGGCGGGTCCGAGAGGCAAATCGTTTTCGCGATTATGGTCATTTGCGGCGAGAAAATAAATGATAAAATTGCGTGCGCGAGTCGTGCTGATTACGTCTCCGGAGCGATGCGGTGTGGAGGGCTGTCATTAACCTTACCGTTTTGTTTGAGCGCAAGCTGTGCAATTAATGAGACTAAACGTTTCCTAGACATTGAGGTGGACGTTGAAATGTTGCTTGTTTCCCGACGCTAAATCAATCCACCTAATGCGCTGATTATGCCACGAGGCTAATTGATTAGTGCAACGTATCGATAAAGACTGGTACATATTTTATTTGCTCAACTTTGTACTTGTTTTTGATTAATACGCTCTCGCTTCTAGAGGCTCGTGGTTGCGATAAATCCGATAGCTTGCTCACTTCATTACATGAAAGTAAATGGTTTATGTATTTTGTAGTTTCTACGCACATTTAGACTAAGAGTCTTTATGTCGTGGATGTTATAAAAACACACAAAGACACTCGTCTTTCAGACCTGGACCCAGCAAAATAATCCAAATTGATCCTTCTGGATTCTGACAGGCCGGAAATCAAACTTTAGATCGCTGTTTGGCCGCAGCGGCATTTAGATCCTCGAAGTAGTGAAAATATACTATTTACCCAAAATAATAAAATATGTTTACGGTGGTGGTCTATCACACATATTTAAAAAATAATAGTTTATTTCGAACAAAAAGCTGTCTGTTATCGGTAAAAACGTATTGCTACTGCTGGTTTGCTTCATTGGAATCATCATCATCGAAGGCATTACAGCCGCAAGTGGGCCTTAGCCTGGTCAAGTAAAGCTTTCCAGACCTATCTGTCTGTCTTTGGCTTTTTCCTTCGAACCCTTGACACCTGCTTCTGCTTCGCTTCATTGGAATACCTCACAAATAAAGTTAGTCTTTATTCCCACACTCCTCCAAATGCAGGAACTTTTACCACTAGGCTAAACAGTCTTATAATAATCCTACCACTAGACATCGTTAGTAGCAATTCACATACAAATATCTTCAATAAGACAACCTATTTCAAAAGTATTGATTGATTATAAGTAATTAGCTCTTGTTCCAACGTCGTCATTACTATCTCGGAACGGTTAATTGGAACTACTAGTGTCTGTCAAGTTCACTACCATTAGATATTCTTTATAGGGAACGTCAGCTACAACCTACCCTTAATCCAGCGTAACGATATTAGGTATTTTTATTAGGCTCAACAGAGATGATAGACTATCCGTGATGATACACTTATAATCAACCAATTGTATTATACTTACATTTCGGTTTCGTTGGCCGATTTTGATGATTATTTGACGATTTTTCGATACGTCTATCGATTCGTCTGTATCTTGCAAGTGTAAATTCAAAATTCAAAAGAAAAAAAGTAACGTCGACCCACTATGTCAAGTGGAGCATCATTAAATATGTAGGTATTTAAAAATATTTTTTAGGTTTCTTTTATCATTTTTTCATTCAAAACAATCGTTTAGGATTTATATTAGAATATTTTCGACAAGATATACTAGTCATAATAAAAAAAATGATACAATTTTATTTAATATCCTTTTTTGCGCAGTCGGTGTTTTTTTTCTTGTGTCTTACTCATTAACTTGATCGCAAAGCGCGTCGTCTATGCAATGCTCTAATGGTTAACGTTGTAAGAATTTAAAGTAGACAACGAGTGGAAATCGTAACGCACCGTAACGAGACACGCCGATTGACAGGGCACACCGTCAAACGAGTCAATGAATCCGGGCGATACGAATCTGACAGTTCAAACGTAAATCCCATGGCGCCGCTACCCATAATTAACATCTAAACGTCTCATTAAAGCGTTGGCTGACATCGACACAAATTACTCGCAATTCTCGTTCGAAAAACCAATAATCTCGGCTCAATCGTCAGTCAACTTTCGTTTTCAACGAATCGAGTGGCCGACGACGACTCAATTCCACTCTCTCCGTATTGGACTATTAGGCCCTACCGTCATTATTGCCGTTTCTATCGTTATTATGATTATGCCGGGATTACACGAACTAAGTAATGTGAGACTACGTTGCACTCAGTTTCTATTTGAGATTTCATTTAATTGAAGCTTGAATAAATTTTGTGTTAATGTATTTCTACCGCATAGCAGTTGTTTCTAATCAATCTGTGTTTCGGCCGTAAAGAGGTAGTTATCAATCCCGCTCATATTAAAAGCGAGAATCTCAATCATCAATAGTAGTAACGAAGATGGGTAACACGTCCACTAACTGCATGGTTTATTACTATTAAGCCATATTAACTAATTAACTAACTAACTACAATAAGGGCCGTCAAGAATCAATCTTGAGTGCGGCTTTCAGTCCATAATCTAGTTCTTAAACCGCACTCGAGATCGATCTCAATCTTGAATCAATGCAACTCTACTAAATGAATATAACGTAATCCAATTCTTAAAAGAGTTATCGGAATAACTACAGATTAATTATAAAATTAAATTGAAATGTTAAATTACGAAAATAAATTAATTACTAACATGTGAATATTCTACCATTGTTACAGCAATAGAAAAGTATACTCATTGTCATTTAAATCTCCTCAAATACTTGCAATTTGTAATATTCATAGTAACAGCAATAATTTTAAACAAAACAAACGGCGTACTTTCATTTTCGCACGACGATGAAGATCAATGTACGGTAATGAGCGTTTAGTGTGCTCACACCTCATTATGACGAATACTCGTAAATGTTGATGATTTGATGATGATTGCCGAACTGTCCTCTCTAATGTTGTAATCGATGCCGTCATTACCATCACAAAGGAAAATTATTTATAGTTTTACTTTCCTGGCAACTTTAAGTTCTTGCTTTCAAATAATTTTTATGGCATCATTACACAATATATAGAACATTTACAGCATATTGAACTTCTTACTTTCCGTATTTGTTTGTAATGTACAAGTGCAAGTAAAGTCATGAAAGAAAATAATCGGTTCATAGTGTAAACAAACTTTACTTTCAATTGATCGCTATAAAATATTGATTGTTGTTCGTCTGATAGATTCGTTTTCGCGCCCTTTTACGCGACCGTTATCATTACCACCACGAGTTGTTTACTTCGAGCGGAGCGTTGACTGATGATGATCGTCTATCTGCGTCGCATTTACTAACGGGTATTTGTTGGGACCGGTGTTTGCTTCTACTTCCCTGGTACACGAGGGACCTTACATAATGCCAGACAGACCGACCAATTTGCGAAATCTTTTCAATTTTGTATTCAGCACGACGCTAACCCACCACTATCTTTATTGCTCTCATTCGTGTTAAATTGTCTTGTCAAAGAATGGTTTAGTAAGTCGGGCCGATCGGTACACCTGTCAATTATTACAATGTATGTGTCTAGGAATGAGTGCGGACAGGGGCACACGCATTTCGTCAGTGTCTTGGTGTGATTTATGACGCGTACACTTTCTAAACCGCAGTTAAGAACGGTCAACGAGACGACCAGTGACACGTAAATGATGTCATAACCGTTGCGCGTAAATCAAGCCCTTACGTCTTGATACATGTTAAAATCGGCCAAGTGCGAGTTGGACTCACACATAAAGGGTTCGGTACCACCGAACCTTCTGTACTATTTTCGCTTGTTAGTTTAGGTGTAATTTCGTCGTACATAAGTTAAGAACATCAAATGAATAGATTTAACTGTAGTTTAATAGATGACGTTGTGACAAAGTGTCTTTAACATAAAATAAAACTAGTTAATAAAACGATTTATTTATTTTTATTACGTAATATCACACCAGCAATTATAATGACACACGAAATTTTCAATCTCTTTTTAAATTTGGAAAATTTTGTATCTAAGTATTACGACTAAGGAGATACAGCGCTGTGACAGACGTACAGAGGGACGGACGAACAATAAAAAATAGAAGGTACTACGGTTCTTTTGGAACTACCATAGTTCGGAACCTTAAAAATCACTTGCGACACAAAAGTTAATTATTCTACGATATTTACATAGTAACTACATACATATAAGGTTTTGTTCGAACGGTTGTAGGTTTAATTAATATCCTTTATCTCTTGATCGTGACATTTGTAAGATAAGCTGACGCCAATTACGCGAGTTAATTCATTGTAATGAATAAACCTTATTTAATGTAACTTTCTTGAATTAATCATGTGCCATTTTTACGTAATTAGCGAAGGAGAAACCATTCATTAAAATTTTAACATTTCCATAGTTAATTGTTTTAAATAAGAATGGCATATGCGAAACACATAAATTGTCCTCCTGTTATAGTGTCACTTAAGATTAACGCGCCTGTCAAATATTACATACAATTTTCGGCTTACTTAAATGCTTTATTTTGTCACAGATAAAGTTTAAGTTTATGTTGTAAGGTAAAACTGTTTACGTTACACACATTTGGTAATTAAATTGGGGTCGCTTGAATTGTGAGCACCAGTTTCCGCCGCGCAACAATTGTGCATTAGCAATTTGCGTTTCGTCCGGAAAAGTGTAATTTCCGTTCACAAGAAAAGAAGCGGGGAGAGTATTTTAGTCCTTAATGATGACAACATATCAACATCAAATAGACTTCAAATTCTATCTGACTACAGATGCCTATGGTCGGTAGTGACCGCTTATCCGTACCCGTTTACCACTATTACAATCACTTTAAAAATCATTCAGTTAGAAGGAATTCTTCTACACAAATAATCCAACCCACTTTGAAACAATGATTAGTCACCTTCCCGGCGCGCATAGCTGAATCTACGTGGACATATAGTTTGGCATCAATTACAGGTGGAGGTTACACGGCTACGCAGACGATGGATGCGACCGACGTGGGCATGTGTGATAAAGCGGTGCCATGTCTCAACTGCGCTCCTCGAGGCACGTGCACTCTGCAGAATTGGTACTGCGTTTCGACGACTCAACGTAGTGTAAACTATTCGAATTATTTACGAACGTGTGAACGTGTACAGAGATAATCTTTTGAACAACGCATTTTTTTCAAGCGGACCTAAGAAGAAGGGCAATGTGTCTAAATTGCAATTCGTTATTTACGCAGCTAGTTTTTCTGTAATTTCTTCTCATATCTTAACTCGTACCTAGAATATTAGATAGTAGCTTTTAAACTTTCGAAAAGAATTCTCTATGAATCTACTTTGAGTAAAATATTTTGATTTATCAACTAGAGACTATCAAGTCTCGATGCTACAGCACTAATGGTGTTTTCTTTTCCCAGTGGTTTATTGACCTTATACTTGGTCATAATAACTAAGAAATTGGTCTCGATACTCGTTTTATGAAACCAGATGAATTCGTAGAAGTATATTAGGTCACTCGCCTACTCTCGACTGGGGTAAACGCCAAATCAAAATGCAACACTAATGCCAGCGTTACAAGCCCGCGTAGAAATGCACCCATTTCCCGGCAATGAATCACTCGGCGGTGCGGGCGAGCGCATCCAGTGTGCCGATTTCGTAAATAGAACGGGTTGACACACATAAATAATATTAGCTTCGTCGTAAATAACGCGCCGTCCGTTAACGTCTATATCGGCCGCGTAAGTGACGCGAGCGCTTTATGATCGCGCTGGCTAGAGTGCTCTTCCGAAATACACCAATGTATTTTTTTAAACATTGTACAATTATGTTATATATCTTTGCTTTGCCATTGGAATTTCTTAGAAAATACTAAGTACTTAATCATGCACGGCTTATATTGGCCTGAGTTGAAGTTTATCACATTGAAAATACAGCTGATGAAACGATGTAATAATTGATTCTAGAAAAAGAGTTCAATATTTTTGTTTACTTCAAACTGTTTAAACTTTTACTTTTCGAACTCGAAGTTATAAGTATAAGGGGCACTCTAAAGCCCCTATAATTCACGTTAAGCAATCGTCAATTCTACTACCCTCTGCTGCCACTCATCGTCAATCTTCTAACCGTAAAGATTAACCCTTATTTTTTTAAGACTGCATCCTTCTAACTCCTAATCATTATATTTTCCCGATATTTATATAAAATTTCAAGTAATTATTTACAAATATAGCCGCAATATCTGGTAACTGATCGGAGCTACACGATTGTTTCCTGTTTGTAGCCCGCCGGCTTGCGTGTTAAGTAAATATTTCAAACGTAACTCTTGTGCTGCGATCATGCGATCGATACAACCTTCCATCTTTAAAACATTCAATTTGTTATAGGTACGTACTTTGTCGAAGAAGATGTATATATTTTTTGATTAAAACATCAGTATGCAAGTGATGAAATTGCGTACATTAAAACATGTGATTAAATACAATAGTAGGTACTTTCGGAGCGCACTGACATGGGGCTCTACAAAAATGGTCCGAAAAGAGCTCTTGCAAATAAAAAAGCGACAGTGACCACTATCACCCGTTTGCCTTATTAGGTTAAGATGTGTAAAAAAGTACACGTTGAATGTGTACTATGTATTTATTTTCGAAGGAATTTATAAAAATATTTATTACTGCTGCCTAATCGTACGAATTTAGTGTGTTATTCCTAAATCAACCAGCGTAATATTGTAACGTAGATTTTGAGTTCAAACTCTTGAGATACTCAAGAAGTTTAGTTGCAAAACAAACGTCAAGTTCGTGTAATTTCATACTTACCTATAAAACGAACATGATCCACCGTGTAATGGGATAAATCAAGAGCTTAACAGCGCTACACGACAATGTATTGTCGCCCCAACAATAACAATGCATGAAATACGATATGGGCGATATAAGTCGAGCGTCTGTTCTGCGTTCACGTGTTCGAACAATTTCATGGTGGTTTGGCGAGAGTGTAAATGAACCGTGGTGCCTTCTGCGGGCCTACTAAGGGTCAGTCTACAGTCTACTGTAGTATATATTTGACTAGGCCCTGTTCGTGGCTGCGCATGTGTTAATTCATAAATTTGTCATCTATTTCAATTTAATATTGTTTTGTATATACTTATTTTTGTATTCTAATATTGTATCTGTATCAAGAAATTAGTACACCTTACCATAAACAAACTTTGAATTTCGAGGTTAATTTTTTTAAGGTGAGATATAATATTGAAAGAAACTCAGAATTTAAGAAGCCTAAAAAGCACTTCTTCAATTCGACTGACCGTAGTTCATGTCAAACCTTTTGAACTGACTCCAGCATGCCAGCACAAGTTAACAATAGCAACAATAGCTAGTGAACATTGAACGATAATAGGCATAGAGCCTTAAAGCACTCGGGTTGACGAATTACCTCGTTATTAGCGCACTACTCCCAGACCTCCGGTTACATTGTAAATAATAAACATTAATATTAACATAATTTTACATAACGCTCGGAGTTCGCGTGGTTCGTGCTAAAATCAATTTAGATTTTGTTGCTACTACAAATCAATTTTATTTACCGTTGTTACTTCACGGAAAACGGTGAAGCTTCCTTGTTTGTGTTCGTATCATTTTCATTCGTATTTTCTGTGTAATAGAAGCGATAAGGTGGTATGGTATAACTGTTTCAGTATGCCTGGAGCAGTACTACTGTTGTAATTTTTTTACCTTAGCGGCAGTAAGGTTGTTGAATATTTATTGAAAGGGAAAGCAATAATAACTTTTTGACAAATAAGTTGAGCGATATATGTATAACTAACTGACCCGCGCAACTTCGTTTGCGGCATATAAAAGAGATTGGGTCAAATTTTCACCGTTTTTTCAACTGTTCGTTGTTACTCCGTTCCTATTAGACATAGTGTGATTTTATATAGACTATTAGACATTTCTCAATAAAGGGACTATTTAACACAAAAAGATTTTTTCAATTTGAACCAGTAATACCTGAAATTACCGCGTTCAAACACACAAAGAAACAAACTCTTCAGATTTATATTATTAGCAAACATTATGTCTATCTCATTTTTATACAATTAATTAAGTTTAATATCTAACCTTCATAACTTGTCTTATATTGTTTACGTAAAATCCGTTTGGGAAAGCCGTTGACGTCCATAACAGCTACATACCTGCAACAAAAGAAATAAACATTTAATACAGTTTTCAAAAAAAACTGTCCATTACTTAATTTTAATTGGGTGTAAGTAAAAGTACTTAATTATAAGTAAAATTTAAGTATTTTCGTAAACTCAAAGCTATATTCGTTATTGTAATTTATCTGTACCGTAGCCACTCACAGACATATTAATGAGCTTTCCATACAGGTAATACATTAAAACACATTTTCTTCATTCACTCGCACTACCACCGGGGTCAGGAAGACGAATTAGCCACGCACAAAGTGACCAACAAACGGTACGTAATGAATTGCCGGCACCGTGAGATTAATCCCTGAATAATGCCCGAGGCGGTTGGTTGTAAACCTTCCGCCACGACCGGTATCTACGACTCCATGTTATTTACCGGTAGACCTCACGGGTCACGGAAGCCAGAAGCGAATTAGGAACGCCCAAATCGCCAGCCGTCGACAGTGCCGAGTCAATTATTGAACAATAAATTTAAGCTCGATACAATATTGCTAAATTATATCTTTATTATATTCTTATTATATTATTATATTCTTATTATATTCTTAAATGTATATTCGTACCTAATAGCTAGTCCTTGACATCAACATTCGGATTTTCGTATCATGTGACGTAGTGCATGGTTGAGATATCGATATGCAAATCGAAATATGTCTATATTTCTATCATGGACCACGTCAGGCGTATAAAAAAATCAAATGAAATTCTGATCTTATGTATGACTAGCTGATCCGCGCAACTTCGTTTGCGTCATATAAAAGAGAGTGGGTCAAATTTTCCCCGTTTTTGCAACAATAAATCCTCCTTAATAAATTGACTATTCAACACAAAAATAATTTCTCTATTCGAACCACTAATTCCTGAGATCAGCGTATTCAAACAAGCAAACAAACTCTTCAGTATCATATGATTAATATAGATTTTAGTATAGATATAGCAGGAATACTTTATTCGGACTCTCCAATGATTTCATTCAATCATTAATCGCCTTTCGTTCATGAACACCGAGAATCAACGTTCGCAAGGGTCGATAGAAAGCTGGCGAGAGTTATATGATGGCAAAATGGTAGATTTAATTAAAGGAAACTTATTTATAGCGTCACTAATTCAACCTTCCCTACAGACGAGTGTATTCGCGACCCTTATTTATGCGCATACAATTACGTTTCAAGTTAAATAAAGATTGCGAAGGCTTACGACTTGATTCAATCAATGTTAAAGAGTTTAGATTTATGGGGATACGCGATTCGGATGAAAAGGAAAGTTGTATTGATATTTGTATTATAAGTACAAAAAAAACTGAAATGATTCGGATAAACGGAGACTATTAAAAGGGATAAATGTACGAACGACAAAAACTAACTTAACTGCTTAAATAGTAGGGAATTCGAAAACACCCAATTAGATTTCGAAGTATAGAATACTTTACGTCTTCATTTAGGACCTCGCCGCCTATGACGAGTTGCGATGAGATCTACTAAATATTAATTAAGGAAAGGATAAGGGTCCGTTAACAATAGATAGATAAGATAGATAGATAATTCTTTATTGTACACCAAAATTAAAAAGAGGATTTACATTACAAACAGTTAGAACAGCATACAAAAGGTGGTCTTATT
>DWNR01004003.1:0-11251 GCA_018250455.1 Polygonus leo
TTAAAAATAATAGGCGTTTAAAAAATAACGTTACGTTATAACGCGCTTTTAATATATAACCGTTGCGAACACCTCTACTTGTTAGTTTGTTTTGAACCAGGTTTTAAACGAATTCAAAAAAGAAGAAACTCAATACGACTGTTTTATTTTTTATTTTAGTATATATGTTACGTGATTTTAAGCTGTTGTTAGGGTTCCGTAAAACCAACGCGATACCTTTATATTAACAAGTTCTTTATTCAAAGGGGATCAGGATAATGTATAAAAATATAATTTTTACTAGTTACTTGTGTACGTATATATTTACTTGTTTTACTAATGTACTTTAAAACCTCAAGTACCTCAAGTACCAAAGATCTCGATATTGTGCATTTGCAATTCGAATGTATAACAGAAAAAAATCTACTACAGTGTTATGTTTTATGTCGCCACTGTCTGCCTTAATGAGATAAACTTAAAAATGACAGAACGGATTTTCATGTTGTTTTTACCGATGAAAGAAGCATTTAATCAGGAAGGTATGTAGTATTTGATTTCATGTACTGTATTATTTATTAAAGTTATTTTAAAATTAAAATGTAGTATAGCGATAAATGTTGAAGAAGCGGAAGAAAATCATATCGTCTGGGAGCCCTACTGGCGTACGCTGTGGAAACAGTTTAATAGATACTAAATATCAAATTATTATTAAAAGCAACCATTATATGGAAATACACTGCAATACATTACAACATTGTAGCATAAAATTTTTTGATGTACGGTTTAAAAGATGAAAGATAATGTGGGTTTAATGCACACCTCCTAGCCATAATTAAAGTTTGGAAGTACATTTCCTAATTTTATAATATATAAAGTATATTCTATAATGCAAAAAAACTATATTTATAAGCTATACCACCGTTGTAAATTGTTCGGTATTTATAATTATTTAACTAATTAATATGCAGCTTCAAAAGGACACCGTAAATAAGATTAGCTACATATATAAAATAGATTTGTTTCGTAGCGTTCTTTTTATAATATTTGCAGATTCGTTCTGATCGTAGTGTATATAAAAATAATAAGTAGAGCCCAAGTGTCCTTGATAAAATCCCACATATTTTCTTCCATTTACTTTAGTCTAGATTTCGCCGGCTTCAAATTGGGTTTGCGGACGGTCGCAGATGTTTCTACGACAATATCTGTGCGCGGGAGCCGGAAGCATACTGTGACTCGGCTTTGAATGGGTATCATAACACCCAGCCTATTCACAGGCTCAACTCTCTGGCTTTTATATTTATAAAGCAAGTTTAGCATTGAGGTAAAAATATAAAATGTTTTTTTACTGTGGCATTTTTTTCGCTTAGGTTAATAAGAAGTCAATATCAGGCTTAAAATATGGTTAGTAAACACGTTATAAGGGCTTAAAAGTACAATTGATACTGCTCTTTGAAATGTATGTATGTATTGTATGTGGTTGGTTTGAAACGGTAATGGTTGCATTAAATGTACTGAGTATATATTAAAAATTAAATGGTTCCTGACAATAAATTATGACTATTTTTAACTATCCATTGAAATGGAGGAACATGTTTATTATAAATATTGGTTCAGCACTTTACATAATGTTTTTTTTTATCGTATAAAGGTAGCAAACGAGCATGCAGTCCACCTTATGATAAGCGGTCACTGCCGCTATTGGACATCAGTAATCATCCCCAAGTACAGCTAAATCATTCCTAAGTTTGATCACATATGCGTTGCTACCCCTGACGACTAAGATTCGCCTCGCGTATAATAACCAAAACACAATAATTGCTTCATGGTGGCATAATTGCTTCATTGCACAATGAGGGTGGCGATGGTACCTGGTAAATTGAGACACACATAATGTTCAATGGGACTTAACAGGACTTGCTCGCGCGCCGGCGCCCCTATACGGACCCTATACTGGCCTATACGGACATTTACTCATGTTCATGATCGCTACGCCACATCCACATACTCGCCGCGCTTCAGTTTAACTTTAAGATTCCGTTGTCTGTTCGTCTGTCAGCCTTCCTTCTCTTTCTCTTTCAGGAATCTCTTTACTTACAGGAACTGTCGTAGGTGTATACTATGTCAGCCATGAAAGAAAATACAAATTATAAAATGAAACATTTAAGCATGTTTAAAATACACTTTAATACATTGTAAAGTGAAAAAAAAAACCTACATATTTCTTCATCTATACTGTAACTCCCTATAGCTTAGCAGTTCGAAACTTTCTGATTTTATTTGTTTGCTCGGACGAAGTCGCAGGCAATAGCTAGTAAATGAATAAACAAAGAGTTAAATAATACTCGGTGGCATGAAACCCTCCGCATCCGAGTCCAATTCTCACTTGTCCGAATTTATTATTTTTGTATATCGCCATTTTTTTCGACATCTCTTTGATGCACAACCCAACTTTAACGAACAAAATTCGAACGTCAGAGTAATTCAGCACTCGCAAACCGTTTTTCAACGGAATTTACACGACCCTTTTCATCGCATATTTCCCTCTCGGTTCCATGTGTCCGGCTGATGAATGTTTTGGAATTCTAGTAGTGAGATTGAATTATGAATATTTGATCTTCGCGATTGTACCTGTGACTGTATCGGGCTTTCTAAATTACAAAAGTTTATTGGTTCGGTAAAGTCGGTGAGGTATCATCGTAAATATTGTAAGAGATGACGTTCTATATTGTTTATTCAATAAAAAGTCTTAAGCGTGTTTTCTTGTGGTCTAATATCTAAATAAGAAACCAACGGATTACAAGCATTTTATTTAAAATTTGATATTTTAAAAAATCAATCGTAAGTGGGTTTGCTGAAAAAATCCTGGGCAGTCTTTTTATAACTCGCCAACCGTCCTTCATACCATTTTTGCAGGTATATCATCGTGTTCGTGATCAAGTTATAAAGAGATGGACGTTAATTACTAATAACGCCTTGTCTGTTTATACCTGCCAATCAAACGTTTGTATATTCTATTAAAAGAACGAAATATCCAAAATCAAATGTCATTATTGAATTTATAATGAATTAGTTAACCTTATCATAAATATATAACATAAAATGATTCTCATCCATTAAAAAGATGGGTCAAGGTCGTATCTCAATCGGATTTTCACTTTTACTTTCGTTGAGCTTACTCAAGACCCTCGGCTAAGCACGTGAGTGACTATAATTCCTTTGCAAGCCCTGCTGATTTATTTAACGTTAGGGTATCACAACTCTGTTACGAAATAAATAATCGGTCAAGTGTTAGGCGGACTCGCAAATTAAGGGTTCTGCTCCTTACAGATGGTATTTTTAAAATCATTTTATGTTATCTAATCTATCTATAATACCTTTAAACGAGCAATTCTTCTATATTTATATATATATCAATGATCTCGGAAACGAGTCCAACGATTTTTTTGAAATGTTGTATTTGTGGGGTTTCGAGGGCGATAAATTGTTCTAGCTAGGTTTTATTTTCAGAAAATGTCATTTTAACCGTGTTTTCAGGCAATGAAAAACGAGAAGGTAAGCTTTTCAACAACAGATGGCGCTGATTATGTTAGAAATATCCGAGCGAAGCTCGGTCGCCTTGCTAGTGTATTTTAAAGTACCTACTTTAGAAGAAGCTGGAGAAACGGCAAAATACCCCTTTCTTTTATGGGCACCAATATCCTTAATATTTTGTTGTTTGTTGTTGTAGCGGCGGTTAGTAACACATTTGTGTGCCTATTAAAGAAAGAAAACATGTTGTGGTTCAAGAGATACTACGCTGTGACAGACGTATTGACGGACGGACGGACAACGAAGTGTATATAGTAGGGTTCCCTAGGTAGTACACGGAACCCTAAAAAGCTTACAGTTTCTCTTTCAGAAGGTAATTATTCATGCAGTTTAAAGGAAGATGGATATACCCACTTCCTGCTTCGTGTTTAGAAGCATTGTTCACATTTTGTTTATGTTTTAACATTGTTTGAATTAATGATTGTTATACAGTGTAAAAATGCCTTATTCATTTAAAAAGTAAAGTATTTTCTTGCTGCCACCCGGCGTGGCTCGTAAATATAAACGTTTCAGTGTAAATGTCGAGCTGTCTCTATGTTTATTTAATTTCGTGATTTATTGAAAAAGCTTTTTTTAATTCAAGATGTTTTTGGTATGCACGAGCGAAAATATTTCTGCATTCATTTTAACCAAACAACATTTTTATTGTATGTCACCATAAGCAATTCTTTATGTTATACTCGTACATGTCTCTTTTTGCCGGTCATCTACATTATTATCACACAACTCATTTTTTTTTATCATATAAAGGTAGCAAACGAGCATGCAGTCCATCTGGTACGTGGTCATTGTCGCCCATGAACAATTAAATCATACCTAAGTTTGATCACAGATGCGTTGCTATCTCTGAGGACTAAGATGTTCGCCTCGTGTATAAGAGTAGCCGGCAACCACGCCTCTCCAAACCAGTACAATTCCAACTATACCTGTGCCTTTCAAATTGGTTTTCTGATGTATTTTTCAGCTAATGTGAATATGAATAGTGTGGTCTTATGTGGATTAGGCACATTTCTTGATGTGCTTTCCTGTTAATGTAGCTTACGGTTTAGTCTTGTAGGAAGTTTAGAGAAGTTAAAGGATAAGGGTAAAGGTCAATGTTTAACTATGGATGATTAATATTTGTAGTAAATGGAAGGATTCCGACATTTATAATGGTTAGTGGTAACGAAGCTTGCAATATTTGGATAGTTTCGTTCCAACGGAATGTTGTAGGCAGCTCATTTTCGTGTCGGAATTATTCTCCGGACAGCAATTGGACGTGGAACTTTCATTTGGGACGATTAATGCGGTGTAAACAAGAACATTAATATTGCTGAGCGGGCAGTTACCGGCGAAAATGAAATGCCATAAATGTTAAGATCGTCCAGAGAAAAGGATCTAATTAGGTCCAACACACACTTTGATACCATATACCACCCCATAAACATATGCGGTGTTTGCTCTGTTAAAATCGCATCATTTTACAAACTCTGGTCTTACGACATCTGTGCTTGTAAATTAACTTAATTGAATATTCTAACTTCCTTGTAAAATGAAAATCCAATTAAAAGGAGAATCTCAGAACTATGTGCATTATTCTGTTCTGTGGTTAAAGAATCTAAAGTAAACATAGACTGTTTGAAGCTGGTAAGGGAATTCAAAGCAAATACTTGATTTCGGTCAGGTATTTGCAAAGGATCCGTTTTCAGATCGAAGACAGACACCGGAATGTTTTCGGACAAAGCTTCCCCTCTAGGAATACAATTCAAATAACTATTCTATTAAGTGTATTGGTTCTTTCGGGTAAATCTATCTACTATCAATTTAAACAATGCTTTATTTTGTGTTATGGTGTTGTATTAATGTGTAACATTTGCTTCATATTATCTTTTCTAAAGTTTCTAATGATTAGTTTTACCAATGTGACCATTGCCCTGTATTTAAAATTGTGTGTTTTTGATTCATTTTTCGGAGGTATGTGAAATGTATCTATCCTAATTTGGTTAGAGGGACTTTTGTGGTGAGATTGACCTTAATTTTATTTAAGACCAATCTCACCACAAAAGTCCGTATATGTCCGTAAGTCCGTAATAAGTATTAAAATAAAATAAGTATTAAGACTTCAGAAATATATATTTAAAAACGTTAATAATATGTATTTATTATCGGCAGGAAAATCCGCTATGTCCGCCGTTCAACCAATTAAAAATTTGATGGTGTTCCACCTCGCTACCATGGGACACACACCGCGGATTGAATAGGGTTACTAACGACCGCCCACGCCAATCTCCAACCTGCCTTGGTTTCCTCAGGATGTGCCCTTTGACGACACCGTGACCAGAGGGACATGCCGATGAACCCGCTCTCGCCTCAACCTGAAGGCACCCATCGCCTGCGGGTTTTCAGTACAAGCATCGGGCCAGAATAAGACCACTCGATGAAATGCTCTTGATCTGCTTCCTTCTTACTAGCCCATCCGGTATAGGTAACCATGCCGGCATAGCATAGGGGATTATAGGGGTCCGCAAGCCTGTCTATTGCCCTTTTCATGGGCGGCATGTTAAATTGGCTTAAAAGGAAGGAGTTGCTACATCTTTGTGGGCATTTGTAGGCACTTTAAAAACATCCAATATGGACTGAACACTATTTGGTACTGGTTTCTAGCTGGAAGAAATTATGAAAAAAGAAAGAGTAAAAAGAAAGGAAAGATATGTTGGGCTTTTAAAATTATTAAATTATTTAGCATAAGATTTATAATAAATTAATATTTTAGCAATGTTAAGAGATTTGTGAGGTTTTTAGAAATCCTCATTATATTTTCGTCAACTTTAAAATGATGTTATTTTAATATTTGTCATTATATGGGATATATTTATTTTGATGTACCTATTATCGTTCATATTCCTTATTTGAGATCAAAGTAAACCCTTTAGAATTCTGTATTGCACTATTCTCTCGGGTGTTTGAGCAAGAATCTCGCCACTCGCACGTCCCAAGTCTCAGCGCATTTCAACATTCTATCGGCAAATGTTACAGACATTATTTTGCCGTAAAATATTTATGATGACGTTAAAGATATATTTGTTAAAATACTGTATGTACTCTACATGTTATTGATACTTTACTAAAATCAGTCATAATAGTTATGTAATGGGTACAATACAAAGTGTTTTAGTAGCGGTAGTTTTTTCACTCAAATGAATCATAGGCATGCGTTACTGTAAGTCATGTGGTACTATGCCAGGTGGTAGAACTCATGTAGTTCGACCGGGGAGGTACCACCGCCACCCTCATAATCCTCCGTGAAGCAAATTTATTGTTTTGGTTTGGAGAGGCGTGAGGCATTCAGTATTCAGGGGTAGCAACGCATCTGTGATTAAACTTACCTAAGTTTGATTTTTATTGTATTTGGGAATGATTACTGATGTCCATGGGCGGCAGTGGCGACTTACGATCAGGTGGATTGCATGCTTGTTTGCTACCTTTACACAATAAGAAAAAAGCGGAAATTTGAAATGAAGAAGGATATCAGCACTTGGCACAGACATCAAAATTATAACTTATTTTTCGCCTTTTAGGTCACTTGAAATGGGTACTATTTTTCATATATACATATTTTTTTATGTTATGATGTATAAAAAAAGTGTCAAGTGTAATAAATAAAGTGTTGTTATCGCACGCGCTTCTACATGCGTAAACCCTTGAATGACAATGGCGTGACGTTTATAAACTACCAACCAAGTTAACCAAATAGCAGTCACTAAATCACCAATAGAATAATTATAAATAGCAAAATTGAAAGTTAGTTTTGGTTTTGCTACTAGTCGTCGAAGACCTATCTTTTGTTTAGCTGAAGAGATCGACGGAATAGGCCATTACATTCGACGCCAGAGCCAACAATTTTTCCACAATGTGCGTGATAATGGGGAATCTGTTCCATACAAAGAATCTGCTAGGTTATCTTTTGGCTTAAAAATGTTAGCGTTTTTTTTCTAAATTCGTAACACTGGAGCAGTATATACCATTGTAGTATTTTTATTTCACTTTTTTATAACACGTTTGCCACTATACACAAATTGTAAAATGAATATAATATAATATAAATTTAAAAAAAATATGGAACGTCTCCAAAACCACACAAGAATTGCAGAACCTGGAAAAGTTAAAAAGAAGAGAGTCTTTATGTTCATTATTATTAATAAATAATTAATGTAAATCCTCTACATAGAGGATTACATACATATGTAAATAGTTAGAAGTAATTGGACTCTTTAGAAAATCACATATATCAGATGCACGAAAGGAAGGTAACTTGTGTCGTGAATTCAACGTGCATGAGTATGAGCCACCTCATATAGCCTGCTGTAAATTCCAGTTCCGTATTACAGGCATGGATACTGATTAATGTGTAATATCTAGTCTGACTCGGGAATACCTTCTAAACGTGACAGACTCCGCTGCTAACAGTGATTTAGGGTTTCAGTTGCTTTGAAATAGTGTGGCTTTGGATGCGAGCGTTTCGTTGTTTTGAGTGTGTGTTGCATATTTATGCTTACGGTAAATACAGGTATTTTCATGGCTTATGAGGTGCGATTAAATGTTTTTTTTTTTATTTTGTACATCTTTGTTTTAATAAACGGAGATTGGGATTTGATTAAAAAAATGTTGAGCGACGAGAGCTATGTAATAGGTTTTGCAAATTATATGTTGTTTTAGCTACAGGTGGTAGAACTCATGTAGATCGCCCGGGGACGTACCACCGCCACCCTAATAATCCTCCGTGAAGTAATTCTTGTGTTTCGGTTTGGAGAGGCGTGGTTGCCGGCTATACTTATACATGAGGCGTCATCTTAGTTCTCTGGGGTAGCAACGCATCGTGATCAAACGTAGATACGTATACAACTTGAATCTTATATTGCTTTCATACTTTTAATCATATGTACATCATACAATATAGGTAGTAATGCATTTATATAGGAGACTCTCCTAAATACTCCACTCGGTAATGATTGACTTTTGATGTTCATAGGCCAATGTCGTTGAAATCGAATTATAAACATAGACATCTGAATATAGTCTGAATAAAGACAGACATTTACGACATGACTTAATTAATTTATTGGTATTGAAATCCATTGTCAGGCATATCTTCTAAAATGAAATAAACATTCGTAATAGGTTGTCTTTGTTAATACAAGAACAAATTAATTCGGTGTTCAGGTAAAGTTTAGCCACAAAGTTGGTGAATACGTCGTTAAATTGAACGTTTCTGCTGTAATAATACTTTGAAGTGTTAAAGTCTTGTCTTATTGTTGTCGAATAACGAATAATACGGAGAGCGAGGAAATTATTTCAGGATATTCAGACATACTTGTATTTATCTTTGCAGATATCATATCACCATATCATAGCAAACGAGCATGCAGTCCACCTGATGGTTAATGGTCACTGCCGCCCATGGACATCGGTAATAATCCCCAAGTACGATTGAATCATACCTGAATTTGATCACAGATGCGTTACTCAGCCTGCCTCAGGGGTACCTGAGGGTTAAGATGTTCGCCTCGTGTATAGGTATAGTAAGCAATCAAGCACGCGATACTGTTTTAAGTGAACACTGGTAGCTTAATTTTTTATTTTATATTATTTAATTTATTTAAACTATAGCTTAGAACCGGTATTATCGATCTAGTTGTTTTAGTATCTGGTTTACACGATTGTAATATCAAAATAGGAATGATTTTGATGGAGAGAAAATGTATTATTTTGGACATGATTTTATATGGAATATGTAAAAAATATCCTAAAAATGTCCTGATAGGAAGTCAACAAACAAATTAATTTAGGTATCATTGCCCGCAGGTAACGTATTGATAATGGGACATGTGCCTTACGAAGGCTTTTGTGTGCGTTTAAGATTTAATGCGGGCGTATTTTAATTGCGCCCAAGTTATGTTTTCCCGGCCTTTTGTGCTGCTGTCGGCGAAGAATCAGTGGTGTAAGACAATGGAAGAACGTTATCGGAGTTTGTATGTAACTAAAGTTCGAGTTCAAAACCCGTGTGTTTAATTTGTAGTGACAATTACGATAATAATATGAATGGCTTCGTCGCGTTATTGTTCTATTGTGCCGTGCCGTTATTTACTGTTCTTCTGATAATGTTTTCAAATGTCAGTCTTATATTTGTTTATCCGCTTAATTAAACTTTTGCCTTGTGTTTTATAGACTTAGACATATGATATTTTGAAGTTTCATAAACACGCAGTTAAGATACATAGTTCTCAAACAGAAATGTAAGCGTTTACTTATTTATGATATTTTAAAATAGCCATCTATGAAATTAAGTAGCAAAAGTGCGTATGAAACATATACACGTGAACTTTTTTGGTTCTTATTGTAAACTATCGCCAACTAATTATTGCTTTAACAGCTGTAGTTATATATGATTAAGTAATCTTAAAATTTTAAGTATCCCCTTATTACTATGCAAAAAATAAACTGTAAAAACGCTAAAAATTGTTTATAACCCGAATACTTAGGCGATTGTTATTTTGAAAGATATCTTCTTTTTAGTATTTGTTGTTAAGGTGGCCTTAGTGTCTAACTAAACCGGTTGAAAAGACGGATATGCCAGTGAAGGGATAACGAAGTTTTAAAATCGGGTCATGTTAAAAAGGTACTCAATATAATATGCACTTTAATAATTGGTAATAGCAACGAATACAATAATGAAGTGCCTCCAATAACATGTTATTAATATATGTAACTAACCAGAAATTATAAACAAAACATTATGAAGAATAAGTTTGAAAATAGTACATATATTTTATTTAAAAAAGGTTTATGAATAAACAACAGTATCTAACAGGCGGGGCTCTGAGCAGTAAATTGTTAACAACTATGCAGCGACAACGCTTCTAAATACCACGTTGGGCGATATTTCGTCTGAAAATGGTTGAAAATTCTGTCATCGTTGTGTGCATCAATCAAGAAAAGTTCAAATAACCCGACCCGACTGTGTAAAAACTTAGGTTTAAATATAAAATGAAAAGAAAAAACAAGTCCAATCTAGCCGTTTCGAATCCTTTTAGGTAATTGATAAACTATACCATTGAAAAAGTTTCATGATTTATACATATTATACATAAACATTAAAACTTATATTATCGTAATGCGAAACAATATAAATCTTATAGTACGACTCGGAACCCATAATATTTGCCGAGTGATAAAACTCGTACAATTCGTTCGGGATAGTACCATCGCTAACCTCATAATCCTGTGTGTTTCGGTTTATCGTGGAGTGGTCACCGGCTACACCGCAGAATATCTTAGTTCTCAGGGATAGACAAGCATTTGCGGTCATCCTTAGTTACGACTCTTTTCTCATCATACATCTCTTACATCATACATCTCTTTTCGCATCTTTTTTGAAGAACCCCATGGCATAGAACTCTGGAAATACCTCGGGAGGAAGCTCATTTCACACCTTGCATGTGCGTGGTAAAAACGGACGCGTAAACCGCACTGTAGTACATAGTGGAACATCAGTATTGAATATTAACGAGTATTGAAAATTTAAAACAGAATGTTTAGTAACAATCCTTATTTTTAACCGACTTCAAAAAGAAGAGGTTATCAATTCGTACCGTATGTTTTTTTTTTTATTTTTTATTTTTTTGTATGTTTGTTACCCGATTACTCC
>DWNR01004004.1:0-11249 GCA_018250455.1 Polygonus leo
AAAAATTAATTAAAAAAAAAACATTTTCCAGTGGACCAAATTGTGAATCTAAAACATTCTCAATTCCCCTTCAACACACAAAAAATTTCGTCAAATTCTGTCCAATCGTTTAGAAGGAGTTCAGTGACATACACACGCACACAAGAAATATATAATTATAAAAAGATGAACATACGTATATGTAGGTATAGGTACATATGTTCATACATAAAATACTATATTTAAAGTTATTAATATGAAATCATAACTTTATTGGCATATTATTTTAAATCGTTTTGTAAGAAATGAGTAGCAATACTATATCGGCATCGTGCGTGGGCCGCGATCAATTGCATTACGATATCCGAATTACTCCGCGTTTGCCGCCGCCTATAATTGTTTTATCGCCAAATCACGCGGACCACGAAATAGTTTTATCGTATAAAGGTAGAAAACGATCATGTCCATGTAATTGTATATGGTCAATGCCGCCCATGGACTTTCTTAGTAAACAACCCAAGTGCTAAGGTATGGTAGATGAGATTGACCACAGATGTGTGTTTTTAACTGAGGACTAACGTGTTCGTATCGTGTAAAAGTGAAGCCCTCAACCATGCCTCTCCGAAACCGAAATTCAAGTTGTATTACCAACTCTGTGAACTAACAATCAACAATAATCAATCAATCACTTTATTTCTTGAGATCGCAACATCAGGTCAAGGCTAGTATATGATTTTAAATCGTTTTGTAGGAAATATGTAACAAAATTCCATCTGTATCGTGCGTGAGCCGCGATGTATTGCGTCACGATATTCGATTTACACCGCGTTAGCCGCCCCCGTAATTGATTTGTGGATAATATCGCCATTACACGCGGACCACGAAATATATGTTTCTTGTAAAAAGGTAGCAAATAAGCATCAGGTGAACCAGATGATATGTAGTCACTGCCGCCCATGGACATTAGTAATCAACCTAAGTAGGTACCAGGTGGTGAAATTTATGTAGTTACTTTATTGGTATATGAGTTTAAAGCCTTTTACAGCAAATCTGTAACAAAATTCCATCGGCATCGTGCGTGGGCTGCGATGTGTTGCGTTACAATATTGGATTTACACCGCGTTTGCCACCCCTGTAATTGATTTGTGGATAATATCGCCATTACCCGCGGGCACGAGCCGGTGCTTCGGGCGGGTGCACTGATTCAACTGTGAGGTGTGTGAAATGAGAGTAGTATTGAATATACTACACCTATTAAATGTAATTATCACATTTGTCTAAAAACCGGCAGGCATAGGAACTGCCGATAAAGATGAAATGTTGTAACTTAGAAAATTTAGTATTAAAACTTGAAATTTCATAATGTTTAAATTAAAATTATCAACATTAATGTAAATATAATATGACATAAGAAATAGTATATGTAATTCAAACGTATATTTCCGTTAAGTACGTATATTTTAAATAATTAAAAATTAATAAAAAAACAGACGCGATGTCACAAAACTTTAGCCAAGCTTCCAACGCACACACATAAAATCGAGTATATACAATGCGTTGGCGTGATGTGCTTACGTAGGCAGCTACGTGCGCATTAACTGTTTGCACACACACACACACATCTTCACGCCAAATCCCTAACGAGGTAAGCAGAGAGTGTCGAGTGCCAAATGGCACGGTTCTGACATACTTGCCTAGCTTCACTTTCATAACTCTCCTCATACAAACACGCCGATTTCGGAGACTCTTGACACCTCCTTTAACTGTGTGTAATGTATGGTTATACTTTCACTCAAAGCTATAGTTAAAATTACCTTAAGCAATACAATACTGACGTCAACCCTGTGGTGTTCCAGTATCGAACTTAATAAATAAAACAAGTAAGTAGGTAGTGCAGGTATACGGCTCGGAAATGGAACGTCCGCTCGCCACCGACGCCAGATTGCAAGTGAGAGGGCGCCACTATCGAACCGTACAACTACGTTTATTGTACATCACATCTCTTTCTTTTTATAAATAAACAAATGATTAATTACATTTTAAATAATATTTTAGACTCAATTATGTTTTAATCAACAAATTACTTGACAATCTAAGATTTAAATCAATCTATCAACTATTCACTCTTGTCACATTCTTCTTCACGATTGACTACTTTCCATTGACCTTCTACTTTCTTTAGGTGTACGATGTTCCTCCTATATTCTTGACCGGTTTCATCGTTCCTTACATTTACATCGCTCCCTTCCGCACTAATAACGGTATGGGGTGTTGGATTGAACTCTGAAACTAATTTATTTTCTTTTATTAAATTTTTCACATATACTTTTTCGCCGATTTCTAATTCCTTATCTTTAGCCTTTCTTTTTCTGTCTTCATTCAATTTGTTTTTCTCTTTTCTTTCCTTATCTCGGTCCCTGATTTCGAGATCATTATAATGGTTTTCAAGATCTGCTAAAAAAGGTAATTTATCTCTGAATTGTCTTCCGAAAAACAGCTCGGACGGGGATTTACCTGTGGATGAATGAGGTGTACTGTTGTACATCATTAAATATTTTAACAAATCATCTTTCCAGTCTGATTTCTCGCATTGACTAATTCTCAGTCTTTTCAAAATATCCCTGTTTTGTCTCTCAACCTCACCATTTTGTTGAGGCCAATAAGGTATTGTATTAAAAATTGTTATACCATTATCGCTACAAAACGTTTTAAATTCCTGACTAGAGAATTGTCTACCATTATCAGCTGTAATACTGGCGGGATTTCCGAGTCGTGAAAATATTTTCTTTAATACTTTTATTGTATCTAGCGTGGAGACAGATTTCATGATTTCTATCTCCTTGTATCGGCTATAATAGTCGATAATTACTAAAAGATAATCTCCACTCGGCAGTGGACCCAAAAAGTCAACGGCTGTGTCAACCCAAGCCTTCGATGGTAACTCACGCCTTTTCATAGGTATTGGTGGATCAGGAGCTGACACTAAAGTACAACCCCTACAGGTTTTGACAGTATTTTCGGCGTCTTTGTCAATTCTAGGCCACCAGACTTTGGTACGTAGTCTGGCTTTCATATTGACAATGCCTGGATGACCTTCGTGAGCCGCTGCTAAAACTTGTTTCCTCAACTTAGTGGGAATCACCATTTTGTTTCCCCTCAGTAAAACGCCGTCGTGTAACCACAGTTCATGTTGGAATAACTTATAAATATTTATCGAAGCATCCCATACGTTACTCATCAATGCTTGTTTGACTAATTTTAACTCATCGTCATCGTTCGATGCTTCGACAATCGATTTAAAAGATAATGCTATAGGTCGTGCATATTGAACAATTTGATTGACATGGTATTCGTCTTCAAAATTACTTTCGTGTGCACCCATAGCCGTACACAGACGAGAAAGTGAATCTGCTATATTTGATTTTCCGGGTTTATATATAACTTTGTAGTCATATGACTGTAATCGAAGGACCCAGCGTTCAATTCGCGCACAGGGCTTCGATCTCGTGCCAAATATTATCTCCAACGGTTTATGGTCAGTGACAAGTTCAAAATGTTTACCATACAAGTACATATGAAAATGTTCAATGGCCCACACCAACGCTAACGCCTCTTTTTCAGTCTGACAATACCGTTTTTCAACGTCTGTCAGACTTTTACTTCCAAAGGCAATAATGCGAGGCCCTTTGTTGTCGTATTGTAATAGTACAGACCCTAAACCAACAGGACTCGCATCGGCAACTACTTGCGTACGATCTTTTGGGTCATAGTAGCCAAGAGTGGGAATCTTGGAGAGACAATTTTTTAATGCATTAAAAGCTTCCGCTTGTTCTTTTTGCCAAAACGTAGTAATATCAGATTTTTTATGAATTTTTTTTCGAAGTAATTGCCGAATGGGTTCTGTTAATGTTGACAGGTTAGGAATCCATTTTCCCACGAAATTGATCAATCCCAAGAAACTTTGGATTTCTTCAATGGTTTCCGGTGGTCGAAATGTCTCTATTGTTTTGATATATTTGTCTAACGGTTTAATGCCCGATGCAGAAAGCTGATGACCGAGAAACTGAATATTTTGTACATTAAAAATACATTTACTTTTGTTTAATAAAACATTATTGTCTTTGAGCACAGTTAAAACGTGTTGAAGTCTGGAGTTATGTTCTTTTACATTACATCCAAAGACCACAATGTCGTCTATAAAATTTACTACTCCTTCGCACGGCAACAGGATTTTTTCCATAATTTTTTGGAAATGTTCTGGTGCGCACGATATACCAAACATTAGTCTTTTGTAGCGATATAGGCCTTTACTAGTTATAAAAGTTGTAATTTCTCTACTGTTTTCACCAAGCTCAACTTGATGAAAAGCGTTTTTAACATCTAATTTTGAAAAAAATCTAGCTTTACCAAATTTAGGAATCAATTGTTCTATAGTCGGCAAAGGATGATTTTCTCTGACAATGGCTTTGTTCGCAGCACGCATATCTATACAAATACGAATGTCACCATCAGACTTTAAAACCGGTACCATTGGCGAAACCCAAAGTGATGCTTTATCTACAGGTTCAATAATGTCCATTTTTACCAGTTCATCTATTTTCTTATTTATCTTTGATTCCAAGGGAATCGGGACTCGTCTATAAGATTGACAAACTGGAGGGACTGATCTATCAATAGTAATATCTAGTTGGACATTTTTGAATTTGGGAAATTTTGTTTGCTCTATAGAATTCACATCAAAACCTATTTTGAGCACATTAAGGGAAATGGCAGTTTCTTTACCCAAAAGATTTCTTGAACCATTTTGTATGACATAGAACTTTGTGATTAATGAATTGGACCCAATTTTTATTTGTGCATCAAAAGAGCCTAACACTTTTAGTGGATGTTTGGCACCATAAGCAAGGAACGTTTTGTCTGAAGACTTTTGTTGGTTTGAAACTATAACTTTAGATTGTTTCATATGCTCCCTAAGTTTTATCATTTATAATGTTAGATTTACTGCCGGAATCAATGAGCATATTAATATTAATACCACCTACCTGACAATTTATTGTTGCATCGTCATCGATGTGGAAAATATAGTCTACAGATGTAGAATTTTTATTCGTAGGGGTCTCCACTTTTCGTCTTTTAGTTTTGTTATGGTTATTTGACGATAAGTGAGTACGTTTTCTTTTATCGGCCCTTGTTCTGCAATGTTTGTGAAAGTGACCTTTGAAACCACATTTTGTGCAATTAACATTAATTGCAGGGCAGGAATTATTGTCACTTTTGTGATTTTTACTGCCACACCGGCTGCAGGTATCAAACTCGATTTTATTGTTTGTTATAGTGTCAATTTTATTTAGGTCAGTACTTATCGCATTTGTTACTTGTCTATCGTGGAACTCATTTAACTGCCTTTCTACGGTTTCTAAAGAATTCGCCTCTGCTATTATTTTTTCGATTGTTGCAGTGTCACCAAGAATCAAAATATTCTTCCTAAGTTTAGTTGAGCAACACTTTTCTGTTATTTGATCAATAAGATTTTCCTCTTCATTAGCAAAATTGCATTTTGAACTTTGTTGCCTTAGGCGAATCAAGAATTTCTCAAATTTTTCATTTGATTCTTGTTTCATCAATCGAAAAATGTGCCTTTCGAAGAGATAGCTTTGTTTAGGGGAAAAATACTCATCTAGCTTTTTAATCGCAATATCATAAACATCAGTCACGTCAAGATCAGTCACGTGGGCTCCCGGTATATTAAAGTATATGTCTTGTAGTGTCATGCCTCCGGAATGAAGTAACATTGCACGTTTTTTATTTTGGTCATTAGTGTTAGTTGCTACGAAGAATATTTCCAAGGCACGTTTCCATCTCTCCCAGCGGGAGCCAATAGAGGTTGGATCACCCTCACAATCAAATGGTTCTATTGCTGGGACTTGTGATTGGAACATATTGGACGATCTGGAAATAAGGTAGGGAGGAGCTCTTAAGAGATACCAATATAGTGAAAAGTGTTTCGAGTTCCAATCATACTTTTAATGCATGTTGGTAAAAGGTTAATATTAAATTATTATTAATATTGGATGAGCAAATTAAATAAATGTAAATTAGTTAATTGTCAACGTCCATGGTAAGATTAAATAGGTGTTATTAAAGGTGTAGGTATATTTACGTTAATTTGGACTCAAATAGTCATATTCAATTTATTTCATGTTCTATTGACTACAAAATATAATAATTTAAGGGTACATACGTATCTAGTTATAAAAACTGTAAATTAACTGTGTAACGCTAAAGTATAATAAACGGTAGCTATGCAAAACGGTAATTTTGTCTTGAAATATCTAAGTAGTTGAGTCATAGGAGTGGCGAAGTTGGATTGATAACGATAGACAGTACAAGATACATTTTATTTGGCTTTGTTTGATCGTACTTGTTGATATTTGTTCAGTTCAAACAGTAATGCAGACACATAGCTTCAAAGTTATTGAAGTGGTACTTTGATATTATTATTAATAACGTATAATATTCAGCGGCATAATACCTTGGTTATTGATCGAGATTACCCGATTAGACGCTAATCGAATATTTCGATAGTACATTTGCATACAGATACTGTTAAAATAAGTTTATTGTTTACAATTGGGTAAAGTAGGTACTTTTAAATAATTATTATTCAACAATTTTGTATTCACAAAATGTGGGTAAAACGAAATGTCGTCACTACATTTCGTAATGTTGCTTTTTAGCACGCAATATATATTGTAATTACAGTTAATATTTAAGTACTACTATCCCTTATTCTTATTTCCCTTTTTTCTATTTTTCAAAAAGTTTGAATTTTGTAATTTTAACAGTATCTGTAACCATCACTTAATTTGAGCGATATTTTACTTACTTCACTTGTACTCGTCGCCAATGTGGTGTTCCAGTATCGAACTTAATAAATAAAACAAGTAAGTAGGTAGTGCAGGTATACGGCTCGGAAATGGAACGTCCGCTCGCCACCGACGCCAGATTGCAAGTGAGAGGGCGCCACTATCGAACCGTACAACTACGTTTATTGTACATCACAAACCCATAGATTTTTTTCTTACCCAAAGTCGTCGTGTAACGCGGCTATAGAAGTTTTCACTTCAATAACTTCAACACCACTTAATCTATAATTATGTCCTTAAGATTGTTATGTTCGCCACAATTGTCTCCATAGATCTGAATCCTCTCTCAGAATATTTAGGCCATACTCGTTACAACATCTTAGTCCTAAAAGGGATCGACGCATCTTTCATCATTCAGGTGCGGTTCAGTCGTACAGGGTGGATCACAAATATCCAAGGGCGGCTATAACCACTTACTTTCAAATGAACTGAAGGCTCGTTTGCTACCTTTATACTATAAAAAGTCTGTGTGCCACAATTTGTCCTATGTAGATATATATAAAAGGAGAAATCCAAACTGCATCTGTATCAAGTAATCATCAATCGTATGTGAAATGTTACTACTCGTATAACAATGGAGAGTGTTTTTATGGTTTAAAAGAGTACATTGTTTATTTACAACAACCTTGCTTTAAGTTATGAATTGCGAACACAAAACAAAAAATACAAAAGAGAATAAAGAGAAACAGAAAGAGGGGATAGAGGAGCATAGGTAACTTTTATTTTATTTTATAAAAATATTTCGCTAAACAAAATTACATGACCAAGCCTTAACTCTGTTTGCCCCGTATATTAATATTTGAAACGGCTCTTCTAACTAAACTGTTCAATACTATAACCGTTATAATACCCACACGTGCATTATAATATAAAAATACCATTTAGGCGTAATATTTTTAATCATAAATAATTAATAATATGACAATATATAAAGATATATTTCCCTCAAATGACTTTAAGTTAATAATTTTCAATATAATTATAATCTATCTCTCATAGTATTCTCAAACTGTGGCTCTTTAAACGATATGTAAAAAAAGCTCTCTTTATGACTTTTTTGTGTATTGGCGCCCCTTCGATTTTGCAAATGTCCATGGGCAACGGAGACCGCTTTGACATCATAATATTTCTTGGGTTATAGTTTATTTTCTATTTTATTCGGTATTCCCCCGATTTCTGTGAATTTCTGTGATCAGACATTGATGTGGTGAAATTGGAACTATCTGGCGAGAGTTTGAAAGGGGAATATGGGAATAAGGGGAAAGTGAAATATTTTTTCAAACTTGTCTAGAATTGACGTAGATATCGGGAAACGTATACAAATAATACATACAGACGAACATAGAACATCCTAATTTAGTCATCCTACTGTAGTCCGAACATCCTAATGTAGTCCGAATTAACTCATATTTAATCTTGAAGAAATGTTCTACTATCAATATTATAAATAACAGCGTTCATCTACTGAGGAACACTATACTTAGTGTATAATGCTTTGTTGCCTCAACGCCCAGTCAATTCATCGAAATCCAGTTATATTATTTAAAAGGGAAACTTTAGAGGCGCTGTTTGCCCTTCCCAATAGCTCATTTTACAAATGGATACGTCGCTGAAAACTTTCATGAAACAGATAATTAGTATTTCATGGAACTAATTGGGCACTCACAGTCGTAAACAATGTGAATTACTGATGAAATGTGACCAGAATCGATAGAGAGATTCTGGGAAACCATGTTGAATAGATACAATTTATATTACCAAATGAGTTTTAGTGTAATTAAAATCTCATAACCCGAACACAACACTCTTATTTCCTCCATCGAATGTATGCATGCGTGAGCAACATGTTAGGATTCCGTTTTGGGGAGCCCTGGCACCAGTCGGATATCTTACACCCGGTTTCAATTACCTATCTAGAAGTTAAAGTAGCGATCATTTTGTTAGGTAGATCAATGTTAAACATTGACCGGTTTGACCTATCTATTTTTGTTTACATTTATATCATTGTTTATATAGCTATTAAAATTTGGGAAAAAAAACTTGACTAATGTATACCAATTGGTAGCTATTTTGACTTCTAGTAGGCCGTTAGTCAACAATCCAATCTTAGCTCTATATATATTCTGATAGTAGATGATAAACGGTCGCCCGGGGCGGAAAAATACTTATAAGTATCCATTTCCGCCAAATAGCAGTTTTGCATTTCGATTGGAAAGGGGTGGTAGCAGGTCATACTTATAATATAGGCATCTGTATCAGCGTCCTCGGGTAGCAACGTATCTATCAACTTGACTAGTCAACTTCTGGAATAGTTTTCACCCTATCTCCTCCACCTAAGATATTTGCAGTGATCAATTACTATAACGTGAACAGCAGGCTCATTTATTTATTTTATACTAGCTGAACTTCGTCTGCGTCACATAACAGAGAATGGGTCAAATTTTCTGTAGTCCTGCAGCATTTTTCGTAGATACTCCGCTCCTATTGGTCGTAGCGTGATGTTATATAGCCTAGAGCTTTCCTGAGATAGCGAGTTCAAATAAACAAATTCTTGAGATTTATATTTTGAGTGAGATAGATTAAAAAAACAATTAATTTTTTCATCAGTTAGCTGATTATGTTATAAAGTGATCTCTCGCAACAATGGCGAAACTAATTCAGCAGATGCAGCGATAGCGCTAATGTAATGCGGCGTCCAGACCCGCCGCGGTAGGGCTGCTCTCTTTGGACATATATTCTGGATTATTCTTGCTGTATTTGATGAGGTAACCCATTATTATATCATTGCTGGCGTCTAATCTCCCCTTACAATAAAAAGGATTTGCCATGGGCCAAGGCGTTAGTCAAGTACCATTACCTTATGATTTTTTTGTACGCATGTAGGTTTCCATACGATATTCTTCTTCAAGGAAAACTTAATGATAGGTGAATTTAAAACTTAAATTGACGTAATTTTGTTCCTAATTCAGATGTATTCCTGGGACTAAAAGTTTCAGTGACATATCACTGCTCGCTATTTAGAACAAAATAATACGTATTAAATGTAAAGTAGTCTATCGTACAAAATATACAATTAAGTAAAGGAAGAAAATACATAGGTTTCAGGGGCCGACATAAACGATCCAACCGTAGTCTTTAAATTGTTAAGTATTTGTATTTGATATCAGTAGGAATAAACTTGAGAGAGGATTTTTAAATTTTGCTAAAGGGGACTGTGGTATTTGAACTCTTAATGGTAAAAGGTGCCAGGTAGTAGAACTCGTATAGTTCGATCGGGGAGGTACCATCGCCACACTCATAACCCTCCGTGAAGCAATTATTGTGTTTCAGTTTGGAGAGGCGTGGTTGCCGGCTATACTTACACACATCTTAGTCCTCAGGGGTAGCCACGCATCTCTGTGGTCAAAATTATGAATGACTTAATTGTGCTTGGGGATAATTCTTGATGTCCAGTGGCGGCAGTGACCATTAACATCAGGTGCACTGCATGCTCGTTTGCAATCTTAGCAAACGAGCATGCAGTGCACCTGGTACGATAAAAAGGAATCTCTTACCCAAATTAGTTCGGGAATCCATGGTTTTGGCATCGCCGGTAGCCCTGCGCGGCTCATTACCGCGCTGATTGGACGGACGCACGCCGTTCCGCTAGATTATATGCGATGCGATGATAACACTGATAACTGCGCTGACCCACTGTAAAACTAACATTTGCGGGTGCGCTCATTAAAATAACGCCTCGTTGATGAACATATCTTCACATGCTTTATTCATCCGCCTGATGTATGTACATTGTACAGCTGATATACGAACTGTTACATAGTAGCAAAGTCATAATGACTAGCTTTGCCGATCTTCCTGGAATTGTAAACATTTACAATTTAATTAATATATGTCAAGTGGCAATTCAGCATTTGGTATAAAGTACTTCTAGCAGCATCTCTATAGGTATCGTTGTAATGGACTCCAATGGTTCTTGTATACCTGGTACTTGCCAATTGGCGAATAAGAGCGTAGTTGAAGGTCTAACGTAGATAGATAGCGTATTAGCGTTAGACGTCAAAAAATGTTACTTGTGCAAATTAGTTTAATGAAAGTTCATTTGTTTTAAAAGGCTATCATGTCTTATATTAGTCACAATACACCTGATGTGTCTACAACCTTTTCACCTGTCGCTGCTCAATATACTGGTGCTTGCTTTGACGGTGCTATGACCGGGCTCGTGCAAAAAACATCTTTTATTGCATGAGAGGTATTCATCAAACTCCAATATAAGCTGGTGATGTAATCTATCTATACATATCTATACATATAATAAAACTGTAGACGAGTTCAATTCTGTACATT
>DWNR01004005.1:0-11249 GCA_018250455.1 Polygonus leo
GGTCAAATAAACAGACAAACAGATAAACAGACAAACAGACAAAAATTCTAAAAACTGTTGAAACGTGTTCTGTTACCAATTCTAAGTATCCCCAGCCAAATAAATATTTTTCGAATATCTTCCATGTACAGACTTTCGACCCTCTTTAGCTTTATTATATGTATAGATAGAAGATAGATTACCAGTAGTACGGACTGTTTATTACTCACCATCCACCACTAAAAAGTGAAATATGTTTTATGGTAAAAATACCCTGAAGACTAAATGAAAAATAATTGGTTTATAATGTTGATGTGGTCGTGATAGTTGTTTGCATATTATATTTTTTACGGGTATATTTTGTTTTAGTCTACTTTATGATGACGAGTTCCATGTATGAGAAACTGAAGATCGAAACGGCGCCGATTTTTAAAATGACGTTCATTCGGACTAAGAAACCCTTAAACAAACATTGTAGATCAAGAAGGAAAATAATCTAATAATTTTCGGTATAGTTAGGCAGTTGTAGCGAACTGGGAACGCCGTAATGACTATTAGAAGTTTCGTGTGAGTAATAAAAGTAACGGAACAGGAATAAATCCTAGACCCCCAGAGGTTTTTGTATTATTTGTTGTGCGCTTGTATTATTTGTTCTCTAATGCCATATGTTAACGTCATTCCTGTAGGTATCTATCTCATTTAAGAGGGGTCCGTACCAAAACATAAAAAAACAACGGGTTGCACTTCACGTGTGCCGGCAGAAACCTTGAATGTTAACGTTGTTCATTTTTGATATTTTGGAATGGTTAGGGAATAATTTTACACGAATTGCTTTTATTATCAGGATAAAAGTACTACATTTGAACCGAAAAAAGTCACACAAAATGTGTATTTCTATAGATGTCATGATAACAAGAAATCTACGTATAGTCCGACTCGCATTTGTTTCGTATCTAAATTTTATGAATATTATTCACAAAACTTCCTTTTATGTTTTGCTATCTTGATAGGAATAGGGGATAAGCTTCAGACATCAATGTCAATTTTTCTCGGAAATACGGTACCTTTTCGAACGGGTTATAAGCTCAAATAGCTTGAATAAATGGAAATAGTTTAATGGATCAAGGAAATAGTAAATAAGGTCATAGGAAAGACATTTTACTTTCATTCAAGTTTTTTTTTTAAGTTTGTTCATTATTAGCTCGATATAATAAACATCACCAATATAAACGTTGAATATAAAAATAATAACAAACAGCATACTGCTATTTTTTTAAATATACAAGTTTAAGGAATAATGTAAAAAATAAACTATTTTAAATATTAAATTTACAAATATACAGATATTAACTGCAAATAAATTATAATTTACGAAATGTTACTCCGTCCTATGAATATGAAACACAGGATGAACCGTAACAAACATTAACTATTAGGAATAAAAAAGCACATAGAAAAGAAAGCACAATTTTCATTATACAATAATTATAATACTTCTTGATCATATATCATTTAATATCATTCACAGACTATTATTTGGAAGATTCTTCCAAATGAGAATAGATCACAGTTATCGGTAAAATAAGTTGATTAACAAAATCAACGGCACCCAACTGAAGCTCACAACACCGAATGCCTAACATAATTTATGTGTCAATTTAGGCCAATTTAATTTCGCGTGCAGCGAGCCAAGTACCTGTTTAGGGAATCCACTCATTGCACTGCTCTGTATTAAGACCAGGGCTATCAAAAACCTACCTAAGTTTGAAAATATTTTCACAATTTTTCTGCTATAAGTAAGCTATGCAAATTGCTTGCTATAAGAAACAACTCATTCAAAATCTTGTTTAGTTTCTATCACGTTTTCGTGATTTAATCTGATTTACAAAAGTATGTGTGTATGTATAGTTGATTCAAATAAAATATCTATATAAGATATAAATGTTTTTGTTTTACTTTTAATACTTTCTGCTGTTAATTACATATTTATGTGACAGTTTAACGCGAGTTAAAAATTACATCTCGATACTTTAATTTTTTGAGCAAATGAAAAATAAAATATTCTGTATATACAAATTCTTTCTATCTTTTTTGGTCTAATATTAAAGTATCATACAAAAAAATGTATTTAATTTAATAGGACGTTTTCCTTACGAACACAGTTCGTCTTGTTTCAGTCCCATGTTCGAGATGCGACAAAGTTTGCTAGTATCGCGAGAGTCAATTAATTAATCGGGTTTACGCTGATAGACACATACGCGGAATTAATGAGTTTGTATGAGGCTATATTCCGGAGTTACTGACTTATTTGATTACATTACGAGTCACATCTTGATACTTTAGTGTTTTGTCTTAATATTTTAGAGTGAAAACTTCATCAGGCGCATTGGACATTTTTTGAGGTGGGAAAGACCATTGAAATCGCGACACTGTTACCGACAACTCTAATACAAGTATCTACGTATGTTAGCTTTCCATCAAAAGCAAAATACTTCACTTTAAGTGCAAAGTAGAGTTTTCTAAATAAAAAAGTGACTAAGCAATATATGTATTGTAATGGGAGGTCTTCCTTACAAGCCACAGTATGTCCTGTTTCAGTCCCATGTTCGAGATGCGACAAACGTTTGCCAGTATCGCTAGAGTCAATTAATTAATCAGGTTTGCGCTGCTAGACACGAACGCGGAATGAATGTGTTTGTATGTGGCTATATTCCGGAGTTACTGACTTATTTGATTACATTACGAGTCACATAAAAGGTACTTATACCAAGTTTTCTTTACGCATTATATTTCTCTTTATCAAAATATAAGAGCATCCGGTCAAACGCGTATAGAAAATTACATCTTGAAAATTTACTTCTTTTTTTTTAATATTTTGAAGTGAAAAGTACATATGTGAAAAGTCCAAAGTTGGGCATTTTTAGAGCTGGGAATGATTATTTACCTCGCGACACTGTTACCGACACCTCTATATATAAGTATTTTCATATATGTATTAGCCCCGTATCCATCAAAAACAAAATACTCCACTAAATAATAAATCAAATTTACACATTCTGCGCAAAATACTCCACTTAGCGTGAAAAGTAGAGTTTCCTGAATAAAATTTGTTACTAAGCAATGTATGTATTGTAATAGGACGTCTTTTTTACAAGCTACAGTTTATCCCGTCGGTCCCACGTTCGAGATGCGACAAACGTTTGCCAGTATCGCGAGGGTTAATTAATTAATCGGGTTTACGCTGATAGACAAGTACGCGGAATGAATGTGTTTGTATGTGGCTATATTCCGGAGTTACCAACTTGCTTAATTACATTGCAAGCCGCTTAAGGGATAGTGATAACAACTTTTGTTGACACAAAACATTTTCAGTTATCAACGTTTAATAGCGTGTCGTTTTGCTAACGATATTTCTTTAAAGAATAAGTAGTTTAGAAAATTACCTCTTAATGTACTAATTTTTTGACCAAATTCCAAAATACGAGTATACTGAGTTGGTTTGAGGAATTCTCTTTTTTTAATTTGTTGTTTAATTGATCTCGTCCTTTTCTCATTTTTGCTTTATACTGTAAGCCTCATAAAATAAAGTATTTTGACTACAAAAAGAGACACGGGAATATATGTATCACAATAGGACGATTTCCTTACGAATCACAGTTTTCCCCATTACATTCCCACGTTTGAGATGCGACAAACGTTTGCCAGTATCGCGAGATATAATTAATTAATCGGGTTTACGTACACGTAGACAGAATGAATGAGTTTATATGGGACTATATTCTGGAATTACCGACTTTAAACCAAGTCCGTAAAACGAACAAGTTGTACAAAATATTTTCTAGGATTACAGTAACTAAATTGGATACTTAAAACATCATATAATTTAAATTAATGGTTACTTAAAAGATAAAAACGTGAGGTATAAAATACCTCCAGTCTCAGCTACAGATTACTATGTAGATATTTTAAAATCCTTGAGAAGTGGTTGTAATTTATTTAAAGTTCGAAATATTTCTATTTCAATGCGAAGTAAATAGTAATTTTTATTTTTTAAAATATTGTTTACAATTTAGTTTCCAATTACTGCAAAAACCACTATTTGTGATGGCTATTAAACCTTACACTATGTGGAGTTCAACAACCCAATTACACATCTGCAAATTGTCATTTACGTAGCTAACGATGTCTTCTAGTGGCTACTAGTAGACACACACCCATATTAATGTCAATTACGAAATAGGTCAGTGAAGTCATTCACCATTACACATACGTTTTTGTTACCAACTAACATTAGGAGGCGTATCCTGGATTACGATAATTTGGCTAAGTCTACGGGTCAAAGACGCTGAGGATTACACTGACACTGAAGCATTTTTTTCTGTTTTATTGTACTAAACTTTTGTCGCCACTTTTATTTGGGCTATAAAATTCGATTTCCTATCCCGTTTACCTATATTTTACATCTAAAGATCAAGTATTAAACATTTAACCGGAAAGTAATTGCATTAATTATAGTAACATAATTTCATTAATTTTTAGTAATTTCATTAATTTTAAATTTCAAATTCCAATTATTTATGCTCCACCAATATTTAACAATAGTTAGGTATTGGACTCATATCCTAAAACTATTATATTTAAAATATGTGATCATTAATAAGCTTTGGAATCAGTATAATACCTAAAATAGTTCAAGGTCCGACCCGACTCCTCAGTCCCGATATCGCAATGTCGACCGTCATATTTTATTATTATATACTGTATCTGGAGGCAGAAACAAAATCCTGACAGCCCGTGTATGAATTGTTTATAAATAACTTTTTCAGTTTTGTAGTTTAGAAAAATACGAGACGAATTAAACAAGTACGTTTGGTTATACTATACGACTTCTACCACTTAACGCACAATGACACTACTTAACCGATTTTAATGAAATTTTGCATATTGATAAATAGGTCTAACTTGCGAGACAGCATACTATAAGACACTGCATATAGCACTGTTTAATATTTTTTTAAAGTCACAGGCCCACTAACGTGGTAAATAAATCATTTTAGATTCTTCTTTATTTAGAGATTATTTGGTTATTGACTAGTTTTTTTTTTCATTAATTACCGCACGACAATAAGATTTATACATTTGCAACATTATACTTTCGAAGCAATGAAGCATTTAAAAACCGCTCACGCGGTAGTCCTAAGGCTTCATATAATCCTATTTATGCATAACCTCTTCATAGAAAACCAGATTTGCAGAGCAACTAAGTCAAAGTCATCTCACACAAACAAACAGTTTGCTATCCAATTTGAAACGTATGTGTATGCCAATTTATATGCAAATTAGGAATATTTCGATGCAAGCGATACATGTTTGTACGGTTCGATGAAAACCGATGTTGTCCATAACGTTTCTAAGTGACTAGGCAATAATGAAATACTTGAAATTAAGGTCACATCCAATATACGATGATTCGAATTAAGTTATTTGGTTTTAAGGTGATGAGTGTTTGGAAAACAATCTTCTCTTTTCTATTTCTTCACTTTCAACTTACCATGATTTGAGAATGAATTTAGATTTGAAAGTGGAAGAATTGGTAATTTAGGCAAGCATGGCTGCCGCACTCTTAATCCTACTGAAAGTCCTTTTTCTTTATAGTTAGAGAGGCCAAGTTGCCGGCCATAATTAATACGAGGGGAGACCATGAAGCAGCTTCAACCCAGACAGAACTTATATGGATGGTTGTGATCCCTTACTAACAGGTGGACGTCGTCGTTTTTTACTTCTAAACAATAAAACACTGAATAAATCTAGGTACGTTGATAGTACGTTGATTACAACATAGTTGCAACATTTAGTTGCCTCCCTAAAGGGTATAAAGTTTCAAAAAATCTTTTTATACTCATTTAAATACCACTATATTACTACTAGACTTTATAATTAATTTACTTAATAATTATAGCTTTGTTAAATATTAAATCGCGCATAAATAATTCATATAACCCGGAAATATAAAGGATAAATTTACAACACTCGAGTAATTTGACACAAAATACTTACCCTGTCGACAGGACTAAGCGTATGTGGCCCACATATCTATATCCACACATCATATAGATACGTATATCAAATGTGTTATTGTTTTCATGATTAATAGTCGCAAGTTGTGCTAAGACAGTTAATAGCTTTCGGTAATTTATTAGATATAATAGCGTTATGAAACTAAGAACAGAGCGATTATACTCGTGTCAGTTGGTATTATGTAATTATTAGTCAACGTTAGTTTGATTAAATAGATCAAACTGTTGAGTTGGAAACATGCCGGTATTCGTTTTTAATATATGTATTTTGAATGAAGATAAAGTGACATCTACATATATATTAATAGACATTAGTTCGATATGTCGTATGATTTTTAGTGTTTTTTTATCGTATAAAGGTAGCAAACAAGCATGCAGTCCACCTGATGGTAAGTGGTCACTGCCGCCCATGGACATCAGTCATCACCAAGTACAATTAGATCACAGATGCGTTGCTACAACTGAGGACTAAGATATTCGCCTCGTGCATGTATAGCACGGCATATATGTAGCCGGCAACCACGCCTCTCAAAACCGAAACACAAACATTGCTTCACGGAGGATTATGATACGGAGGAGGGTGGCGGTGGTACCTGGCAAACCTGTTCGACCTGGTTACCACCACGTATCGCATTGATACATATATCGTTATTTTTATATCACAATGCAGATTGTAAAATGTACGCTTCGTCGTGATACGTGCATTGGAACTCAGATGAGAGTCGTTAGAGTGTAAAGTGATTTTTCCATGTAAAATGTATGGGCGTTGGTTATAATTATTCGTTTTTATATTTTTTGGACAAAAAGTTTTCGCAATTTTAATATTAGTCGTACAAAAGCAATACATCTCAACAGATACGATTACATAATTCGTACCTTTTTATGTACACCTTTTTATGCACACTGGAAGGCATAATTATAAAAAGATGTATCTTAAACGATTAACTAAAGATTACATTTTTACATACACACACATCTTCACGCCAAATCCCTAACATCAATCGAGTAATCGAGTGCCAAATTACATTTTTAATTTAAAAAATATAATCATAGGTATAATATATAACATACAAAAAAACATCGGTTTAAGATTTAGAATTTAAGCTCACCTACTCTTAAAGTTACTTTAGAAAAAAGCTTCTTTAAAATAAATTCACTTTGCATCCTCACAGCGAACTATAGAAAATACGGGGCAATATAATTTCCAACGGCAGTGTAAAACAGTGGGAATTATTAAAATTGCGGATAGAAACCTATACTTCCACCTCGAAACAAAAAAGCACCCCACAACTGATTGGCGATCTCATTAAAATCAGGAAAGACTCCGCGGATTCCTCCCCTTCTACCCCTGTCTTTAAAACAGGTCACGGCCCTATTTATTTTTACAGTCGCTGTAAAAGAATTAATAAGACGGATTGTCGTAGATCTCTTAATGGATAGCTTCCTAGTGAAGTTAAAAGCAATTGAAGTTCGCTTTTTATTGTCGTTTAAAAGATGAGAATAAGGTGATTAACATACACAACATACATAAGGCTAACATCTTTGTCCGTAGGCGTAGCAACGCATCTATTGTCGACTTCAGATAAGGTTATTTTCTCCAAATTACAATGGGTGGTAATAACCACTTAGCTTAAAATACCAACAACAATAATAAATCATATTGTTTTGCTAGAACACAAAATAAACATAATAATCCAGAAAAAAGTCCGACAAAATATTTAATGATTAATAGGGAAGAAAAGGAAGAAAAAATATTTCCTTGTGTTCAAACTACTTAAGAGTTTTCATTAATGTATGTCTGTTATATAAAGGTCAATGAACGAATACTAGGTCTTTATTTAAAATTATTATTATATTATAAGTTTTAATACCGATTAATATATTTGATTAACACGTCCCGTCGGGACGTGAAAGATGTAACAGGAATAAATTAAAACATGTCCGGTGCGGGAATAAAGCAAAATTTATAAACACATTTTAAATACAAATTGACACATTAAGTTTATTTATACACATTTGTATTTTTCTATTTTATATTATGAGGCGCGTAATTTAAAAGTCGGTCGCCAGACGTGAATTTACGCTGCAACAATTTTCATTTCAAACGGAATCAAATTAAAATAAAACTAGACGCAATTAAACCGTTGAAATGCCACATTTTACTGAAGATTTCCTCAGATTGCACAGAGTACGGACAGACTGTAGTCGCAGGTGACTGCGCGGTAAGTGTTAGCCGTTCCCGTCACTTACAAAGTAATTCTAGCCCAATTAGACCCTGAATGCGTCGTTCGCGTCACTGAACGACGAGATTGCTTCCTGGATCCTTTCTTTATTCTAAAAATATTCCTGACTATACCTGATAGGCTGTTCAATTCTTAAAATATTACAATTATATTGTCTTCTGAATAGATTGTCGAAATAAAATCCATAAATATCGAATTGGATCGCACCGGTATAAAATTTACTTTGCTTATAGCACTAACAATTTTATTCACTTTTTCTAGTCTAGTACCTAAATTAGAATTTGTAATAAAGATTCATATATTTGACAAACATTTTCCATCCAATCGTGAAAAATGTTATCGTGGTGTATTAAATTAAAACAAAACTAGACGGAATTAAATCGTTTATATACCACTTTTTACTGAAGATTTCCTCAATATTGCACAGTGCACGAACAGACTGCAGACTCAGGTGACTGCGCGGTAAGTGTTAACCGGTCCCGTCACTTAATTCTCGTCCAATTAGACCCTAATGCGTCGCTCGCGTCACTGAACAACCAGATTGCTTCCTGGATCCCTCACTTTTTCCCGACCTGTTCCCGAAAGGCTATATTTCTCAAATTGACATGTAACATTTATTTAATACACCTTTGTATTTTAATATTTTATATTAAGAAAGTCTCGGAGGTGAATTTACGCAGCTAAAATTTTCATTTCAAACTAAATCAAACTAAAATAAAACTAGATGCAATTAAACCATTTAAACGCTACATTTTACTGACGATTTCCTCAGATTGCATAGAGCACGAACAGATTGCAGACTCAGGTGACTGCGCGGTAAGTGTTAGCCGTTCCCGTCACTTACAAAGTAATTCTCGCCCAATTAGACCCTGAATGCGTCTCGCTCGCGTCACTGAACGACGAGATTGCTTCCTGGATCCCTCCTTTATTCTTATGGACTACCTCACTGTACCTGAAAGGCCCAATTTTTGTTTTCACGGTGTAGACAATAGAATTGTAGGCGAATGAACTAAGTGCCAAAATAAAATCGGCCAAGTGCCAGGAGGGCTCGCAGACGTGTAATTTTTCCCTAATTCTGTTCGGTTGTTATGGTATGTGCAATTACTGCTAAAGACAGTGTTGTGACGAAGTATCGTTCGAATTACGTTATGTGAGAATTACATTAAGAAGAATTATGTGAAATTTTGGGACAACATGTTACCTACACTTTTTAATCGACTAAAAAATAACGAAGCAGTTTTCAATCCGGCTATATTTTTTATCATTTTGGCTCAAGGCTCAGTGTAATAGAAAAACTAAGTCTTATATTCTACGAACGTAGACTAGATCTGCAATTCATAAATAAAAGTATAAATTATGATATTGAGTTTTAAAACTTTCATGAGTTCAGATATAATAATAAATAGACTAAATGTACATCCTGTCTCGCAAGTCTTTCAATAATATTTATTTATGACCCAATTATATCTCCGGTTTATTTTGACTCATTTAATAAAGACATAGATATGTTCTAGTTTAACCTAATAATATTTCAATCAAGACAATGATTATTCGTAGTTTAACGTCTTTGGCACTGGTCAGTACCTCCCACGTTTCATCGCAAATAATATTTTGAACAAGTGAAAAGGGATTGAGCAAATATTAACAATGTTTAATGATCGTTTTCGTGAGTGCAGATATCGCAATACTTCTTCTATTTTCGTCTATCTACAATTAAACTTTTCTATAGTGTAGAAGTCTCTATGGAGTACGCAGTCTACCTGTGGCATTGATAAGTGCCTGCCATCCATATATATGTGAAGTAACGTCAGATACTTGAGATCATGAGATGAGATGAGATGATTCTTGTGTAAGTGACACCTGGCGGATTAAAACACAAATTGCCAATAAGCCACTGCTGCGCGGTGAAAGGGCGGACCTTACGTACCTACTATACAGGTTATGCTACCTGGCATTTTTAAAAACATTTTTGAACATAAACAAATACACTGCTCCCGTGACTCATCAAACAACACAATGCTTCAAACAAAAGCGTTTACATGACACGAATACTTCAACGTAAATGAATTAAACAATAAAAATGTAATCGTATATATTTTGAAAGCGTCACATTTGTATAGCATTTGTCATTGTCCGAAATCTTAGCATCCACTTTGTGGATTTAGACCGCACTGAAACTATCGTGACGTCACTATGGCATGCGACAGCTGTTCAGATTAATTCTGTCTTCCTATGTTGAAAATGTGGTATTTTTCTTCTATAATTACATCCGTCGAAAATCACGTCTGACGAAATGGGCACGCGCTTAATGACTGTTAAATAAAACATTTGGATACTTCGTCTCACCGTCGGGACGAGATCCTATGAATTTTAAGAACTGTTTATCCAGGTTAAATCTATTTAGCTTTTCTAAATCAATTCTTAATATTAAGATTTACTTAATGTAATTTAAAGATTATTTTGTCGTATAAAGATAGCGAACGAACGTCAGTCCACCTGATGGTAAGTGGTTACTGCAGCTCATGGACATTTGTAATTTCAATAGAACCTGACTACCCCAATACTGACAACGATATATGTTGTTAAGTCAACAATCTTCACCAGCCTTTTATTGTCCTAGTACTTAGTGTAAGCGATACGTGGCTCTTTTGCATAATAAAACGGATTTATATAGTCAATTGCGCTTGCTAGATGCATTTTTCTATGTGGTAAAGCACCTTATACTTATGAGTTTTGGCTACTAGGCTGTTACTACTGTACATCAAACTAACATTTGATTTAACCTATCAATTGCACGACTAGACGTATTAATATCGCTAGCAATAAATCCCAACTTTCATGTGTCAAATCAAACGGAAAATTGTAAATATGTGATCTATACATATAATAAAGCTAAAGAGGGTCGAAAGTCTGTACATGGAATATATTTAAAAAAGAGTTGGCTGGGGAT
>DWNR01004006.1:0-11248 GCA_018250455.1 Polygonus leo
TTGCTTCACGGAGGATTATGAGAGTGGCGGTGGTACCTCCCCGGTCGAACTACATGAGTTCTACCACCTGGCAAACACATCCCAAATCTTCATCACTTCGAAAATCTATGTTCACTGTGCAGCCGTATTCCAATACCTTTACCACTTATCTTAAACTCAGTTTGCCTTAAACTTGGAACTTTCCCATGATTAATTGAATTTTATGAAGAAACCAAGTAAGTTCCTGTTTAAAAAACAACCAATTTCGCTTACAACCTATGCCATTCGATTTCACGAGAGCCTCCTAATAATAATTTATCTTAATAGTACTTATAGAATTAACATTGTTTCAATTTTGACAATCTTTCGTAGAGGACCGCAAACAGAATGTTACGTTAAGTAGCATTGATTAGATTTTAGCCGATTTGTATCTACTATTTATGAATAGATAGATAAGACTTCTTTAAAAAAAATCTATTCGCAAATAAGCATTATACTTAATTTCCTATTTTAAAATATTCTATTTATAATTTAACATTTTTCTTAATCTTCCGTTTTCTTCGTTTCGTTAAACACGAATCACACATTCCAGCTTCGTAAATCTAACCGCATTCCAATACCTCTACGACTTATCTTAAACTCGGATTGCGTAAAATGTAGCGCCATCAATCCACCGCTTTACTAACGAGCGATTGAAGATAGCGGAGCTGAATGATAGTGTTGCCTCTATCGGCTTATTAGTCTGTGCTCTCGTGTGATTTGCTCAATTAAATACACAGGATTCCTGCATAGTTCCGCTTAAAAATAACCTATGCCAACATAGGTAATGTCTTTAAGTTAAATAATTGATTAAGTATTTTAAAAATTAACTGATTAATTCCTATAGACATGGACAGCTGAAATCCTATTTGAGGTTGACCACACATACGTCACCACGATTGCCTCCGACCACCTTTCCGATCCATAGGCAAATTGCTAATAAACATCTTCTATATTTTCGGAGTTTTAACGGATATTGTGGGCAGTGGTCACTTACCATTTTATGGCTACATACTCGTTTATACTTTAATTACACAAACATGTTTTATTTTAACAAATAATAAATAACCAAACAAATAAATATTGATTGTTTTTTCAAGAAACTTATTTCAGATAAGAATTAAAAAATGGGAAGCTCTATCTTTCCCCATAAAGAGACCTTATCTGAACAATTCATGAGCATTCCGTGAATGGCTTTCATTTCCTAACTAACTTATATCCCGTGGGTTTGGCTTGAAAACTTAATACAAATATTACTTTATTATTATAGAATTATAGATCAACGAACCGCGCGACGGGCTCGCGGAAGATCCCGGGTTCAATTCTCGGCCAGATAATTTTTTTCAAAGTCTGCGTGATTATTAACTTTTTTATGCTATAATGTTAACTATAATATAAAAATATAGTAAGTAATTCCAAGCAAGGTTTATTATTGAAACTTAATACATTTTGGAAATGATATATCATTTTTTTTCAGTGAAGGAAGACACAGTGAGGAAAGTAGAAAACGATACGCCTTTGAGTAAAAAAGCGTGTTAAAAACTACAGATGATGATAAACCAAAAAACTAATATATAAATAAGTCTCCTACAAGTGTTTCATTTTTTATTGGCAATGTTTTAACGCACAAACAGTAAAATTACCTAAATTAATAATAGTTAGTTACAATGTAGATATAGTACAAATTTAATTGGGTTACAAACTGACTTCTTTGACTTTTAAATTACAAATACTTTAAATAGTAGGATAGAGTTACGAGTCTCCCGATGTCGCTAAATTCCTTTGTTTTTTCTGTCATCTGATAAAGTTAAGACTTTCTTTATTAGTTGAAAATGGATAATGCAGCCTGAATTTTTACCTAAAATATTTGTATATTTATTTTTACTTCATTTGTACCATACACATTGTATTGGACAAATAGGACTGGTTGACCACAAATGCGTTACTACCCTTAAGGGATAGATGTTCGCCTCGTATGTAAATATAGTCGGTAACCACGCCTCTCCAAACCGAAACACAATAAATTGCTTCATGGAGGATTACGATGGTGGCGGTGGTATCTCCCCGGTTGAACTATATGAGTTCTACCACCTAACAGCTTAATATTAAAAACATTCTCTGCCAATGCAAAATATGGTTTAGTTATAGACTAGTGGTTAAGAAACCGACTACTTATGTTACGGTCGAATCCCAAGCACGCCTCGCAGTTATATTATTTAATTTTGGAAATTCAAATAATGATTACAAATTCATAGAAAAGTAATAATAAATAGGTCAGAATAACTTTAAAACTAAAAATAAAACGTAATATGGCTTCCAATTAGTACAAGAATTTGTAGGTTGTTGATGTTCAAAGAGAATTCTCTAAGTATCCACTTTGAATGAAAAAATTATTTTGATACATTTTTAGTCGATCGAGTATTTTAAAATATAAAGTACACCAATATCATGAAATCATAAACATTGCCGGTAGAACGAAATACTAAAACATGGAAGGTTTGATTTGTTTTAAAGGTAGGTATACGAATCTTATGTAAAAAAATATCTAAATAAATTGAAATATGTTGAATATATATTTAGCAGTAATATATATATAATTGTAGTCCAGAGACAGAACAGATTATGTACTTTTTTATAAGAGCATATTTTGTATCTGTTTTTCATTATAAGTGAAACTGTAGTGTTTTTATCTACATCTATACTAATAATATAAATCTGAAGAGTTTGTTAGTTTGAACACCTTAATCTCAGGAACTACTGGATCGAATTCAGAAATACTTTATTGAGGAAGGCTATATAACATTACGCTACGACCAATAGGAACAGAGTATCAACGAAAAATGTTGCAAAACGGGGAAAACTTGACCCACTCTCTCTTATATAACGAAGTTGCACAGGTCAGCTGGTGATAAATAAACTACTTTAGACCTCAATGTTGTTTTCTTCTTTAAAAGTTTATGATTTTTTACATGAAAAGCTATGTAAATCTCCCACCTAATACAATAACAGTATAATCACCTATTAACATAAAACTAAAATTACTTTGACGGTACGCATGTTCCAACATTACTCGATTACGAATACTATAATTACTAGTGAGGGTATGTAGGATGTAAATTGTAAATTGTGTAAAATGTAAATTGTAATTATTTTACATAATTATAGGCATAATTACAATTTACACGTTAACAACATCGTATTCAAAGCCAGAGTTAGTAATACCCGATTACCTATTCAATCAACTCTGTGTACGAACGACGTAATGCTTTGGATGGTCAGCAAATTCATTTCAAACAAACATTGATAAATATAAACATCAAAATATGTAGAACATACCTAGTATAGATAAATGCATAGATATCCTGCAGGAAAAATGCAAAAAATACATAAATTTTAGAATTTGGTCTGGTAGAAGACTTTGTGTAATTCAACCGAGGATTACCACGACGCTGATGATCCTCTGATGAATTCTTGTCTCCTCTCAAAATTAAAATACATCAATTCAGCAAGCAAACATATTTAGACAATTTCTTATCAACTTTGGCTGCTGGCTTGACGAGGCCTCATCATTTTTTTTAATTTTGAATTATTTTTATTTGTAAAAAAAACAAATATTCACATTTATTTCCTTAAATAATTTCAGCAGGCAATACTTGATGTTTGACATCTACCAGGCGTCCCGCTACTTTTCTGTCACCAGTACACGCAAGCAGATACGCATCTGTTCACGGTAGCGAGCCAGCACAAAGAACTTCGCGATGGAGGTCATGATTCGGGACTGCCGACCGCCGCTTTGCATACAGCTTTTGTACTTACCTAAGGGCCAGTTTACACTGATCGTCACATGTTTGTTTGTAATAACCTATTAAGGGCGAATACGCAGAAAACATTTTTTGTATTTACCCATATAAGAACGAATCTATGAAGATGAGCATAAAATAAAATTATTGATACGTACTTATGACCCTGTTAGACTTAAAGAAATGAAATGTTCGTGTATAGTTTTAGTCTATTTTGTATTTTAGGCTATACATTAGTAGGTTATACTTGTTATTAAAACAAGAACACAATATAAAGGAGATTAAAGATTCTGTATGTCATACCTATTTAAAGAGTAAAATGGACCCATTAAACATAAAATAATAACTGACTAAGTACGAATCGAACTCATAATGAGGATTTGTGCCACCGTGTACAACCCGTAGTTAATAATATTTTAGTTGTGTTGAACTCTATATATAAAGTAGTATATTTTGTTCCCTAAATATGTATTTGTTTTTATGACCGCTATACTGATACACATTTTGTGAAAAATTTAATGCTCTATAAATATGTACGGTGTGGAGATACAGACCTAAAGGCCTTTATTAGACGGACTTATAGAGGGTCGGACAACCGGACAGCAAATTTGCTGCAAAGTTTAGATTTAAAACAAATATTCATCTATAATTTTAAAAATGGATTTTGTTTTTCTATCTATAATGATTATATTCATTACACACATGTATAAAATAGGTAGTATTTATATGAAAATTCCTAGAAATAGTACAATCTAATAAGGGGATGTTTTACAAAAACATGTAGTGAATAACAAGTATAAAGACTAGGTACGTTCCCTTTTTTTACAATGCCTAACGTCAAACTATACATTGCATTGCAAATAAATACGTTTTTAACCAATTATGAATAATTTCCCAAATTACCACTAATTAAAGCACCTAAAGACAAATTACTGAGATAAGTAAAAGTTATAATACCGAAAATCAAAATTTTAAAACACTTCATCAAAAATTAAAACACAATAATAATAAGTTTAGTTTACACAAATCGACTCTTGCGCAACTATACTCGAAATACGAAAAATCGTTGACAAAAAATCCCCTCCCTTTACTTTGCCATTATTAGAAAGGGGTGGGATTTGTGTTTGGTTTGGGTGACAGAGACAAACATACATAAAACAGGAGATAACAATGGAGGAACAGAGATAGATAGATTTCTAAAGATGTATGCTACTGTAAAGTTGAGTACACACTTATGGAGTGTAATTTTTTTTAAATATTTAAGAAAAATGTTGTTGTATATTTTTTCCCAAAGAATATTTCTTATTTAATTTTTTGTTGTAATAAATATGGTTTTGAAACAAACTATGGCTTTTATTTACATAATATATTATCTTATAATTTACACCTTCTACATAAGCAATTATACTGTAAATAGGTAGCAAATAAGCCTACAGTTCACCTGATGGTAAGTAATCCCTCCGAAGATAGTCTTTGTAACCAACCCAAGGAAGACTCGTACCTATGGTTGCCACTGAGGACTAAGATGTTCGCGTCGTGTATAAATGTAGCCAGTAACTAAAAAACAAAACGGAAAACCAAGAATTGCTCCACGGAGTATCAGTCGAACTACACGGGAACACACTTTAAAACTTGGAAATGTATTTTAAAGTGTTACTAAGTGTTAATAAGGAGGTAAATACATCTTGCAATAATTAGAATTATTTTTTATCAATACCTTCATATACGTTAGGCCAAAACGTAGGTACCTTATGCGTTGCTACTCACAGCCGCTTAGATGCTTGCCTCTTGCATAACTGCGACTACTGATAACTTTACTACCGAAATATTATTGCTAATATTACCTTCAACAACCACTACGAATTCTTACTAATTATTGAAACGATATCAATTATATTCTGTATAAGTCGCATTAAAAAATGCATTAAAAGTAAAGCAACCAGACTGAAGCTCTTTTCAAATCCCAATAAGAAAGAAATAGACGCCAATGGAACCGCTGTCTGCCGTAAATCTAATTACCAGTAGCTCCCTTTAAATTCCAATTAAAGTTAAATAAAATACGACACACTGCCAGCTATCTTATTGGACTTACCACTACATGAGTTCATCTTTATAAAAGAACACAGGAATTAATATAAATGGGTAAACGGTACCGAATAAGATGTGAGGTGGCAATTTGGGTAGAAAATGAGACAGTTTACTTTGAAAGTCACGCACTGCAGGCGTTAAGCGTTCATATTTATGGCGATAGATATAGCTTTTTATACGTTTGGCGCGTTGGTATTAGTTTATTATATGGTACTCACAGCGCCATCTAGTAGGCAGTGGCTAAAGTTAAAAAAGTTTTTAAAATATTTATGTTAATACGTGATTATTTGTTTGAAAAGCGTTAAATATACAATTTTTATTTTACTTGAAATAAATCTAAAATAAGTAAATTTATATGTAGTTTCAATAAGTTGTAAATAAAATGTAATATATTGATCATAGCGCCATCTAGCAGTAAGTAGCAAATCGCAGTACTGTTTACCGACTCTGTTAACACATCCCTTTCTTTTTTGAATGTGTGCGTGAATTATGGCGCTCAAAATTTAAAATGTCTGACTTTGGCGCGGAATTTTTAAAACATTTTAAAGGAATTTGCAATCGAAATCAAAATGGCCGAGGGTTGCTATGCAGTACGAAAGTGATGTTTCTTGGAGTTTTAACTGTACAGTATAATTGATCACGAAATAAAATTAAATGCTATTGTAGAAATTAGGAAATAAGAATTATTTTATTCTTTCTATTAAAAAAACGATCCGCTTAAATTAAGTAGACACCGACTTAGACTAAGTAGGTAATTAAATGTTTAGCGTAAAAATCGTAAACAATTTGGTTACCATTAATTTAATATTGAAAAATATTTATGTATAAATATATTAAAACCAAAAAAATACATATTAAACATGATAAAATATTAATCATATTTGTGTGCAATTATGAATATAATTAATCATTACGTAATTACCAACTCTTGTTATTACCTGAGCATATTTTTCCTATGTATTCTATTCGTATCAAATCACATACATATAGTTATATATTTTACCTTAATGCCACAAAAAATAACATTGAAGAAATCAAGAGTAAATTTAAACAGAAAAAGATAACTTAAAAGTAAATTAAAAAAGACGTAGGTATAAAGAAGACGTAAAATAAACACTACGAGTAGCTACTTTACCTTCTAATTAGATCCGCCCGGACTATCCCTTATTTAACCTTTTTACTGTCACTAAACGAAACCTGTCCTTAGCTGTTTGCAGTCGGTAAAGCATAAATATTAAATTTAAAGCTTTTATAATAATGAACGTAATAAGACTACACAAAAACCAGTTTTAAACAATGAAGCAGCGGTTTCTTGCATAATGGCTAAGGCTTTCAATACCTTTTTGTCTGTAGTTGAAGTTCTTATTATAAAATAATTTATAATAGCCACTTAGACTCCATGCTGTAATCCTATAAGTCTAGGCAAACGCCGATGTAAGAAAATATTCTAGGAAAGAACGATAGGACACCGTCAAGTATTAAGGTTAATAAGTTGTTTCGGATTACTTACGGCGTGTTTAGTCAAAAGTTATCGATTGAAAAATATGTGAAAATTTTGCTTGGATGAAATTTTATGATTGCACATTGAGGTCCTAAAATATTAAGGGTAATTCCATCGGCTGCAGTATCTAATTAGTCGACATAGTGTAAGTTTATAATGTTTATACAAATTTGGACACGTCCATTAAATCAACAATAAAATATAATAAATAATTAATAACAACATCAACTTAATTAAATCTAAAATAGATACACTGATGACATACATAGAAAGTAGACACAATTTCCAACTTAAAGTCTTGCAAATGAAAGTATGTATATTTTATGATCTAATTAAAATATTCTAGGAAAAATATAAATTAAAATTTAATTAATAAAGTTAAACTTTAATATAAATCATAGTGAACACATTTTTTTGTCTTAATATTAAAATAAGCATTTCAATTACACTTGTTAGTGTAATAAATTAATAATCATTTGCCCACAAGAATCAGAGAACATTTTAATAACAGCTTTTATTAATTATCTGTTCAAAAACAATAATTTAATACATATATAATTAGCCAGAATAAAACTTTACAACTTCTCAGAAAGAATTAGCTAAAAAAGCAAATTATTTCAAGCAACTCAATTATAAAAATTACAATCAATAATAATATGTACAATTGTGTGCACAACGGAATTATGCCCGCTAGGCACCGCGCACGCAACTAGTAAAAAATAAAAAAGTTATAAAAAAAAACAAAAGCCACTGGCAGGTAAATCAGATAACAAGCGATGCATGAAAAATGACTCCGCGCTTGACGCTAATTAAAAAAAAAACTGTGACAATAGATTAAATTCAAATGTTGCAAAAAATGTCTCGGCCCCCATTTCGCGTGAAACAATGGCCGGACGAAATTTGACTACGTCTTTTCATACTTTTTGATTTAAGGCCGACGTTTGAAAGAGTTTGAGTGCAGTGAAACGAATGTCGAAATCATTGGTGTTGGAACAAAAGAGGTTTTTTAGGCGCGACTTTTTTAATATAAGTACTGCACGGATACAATCGCGATTTAATCAGTTCACGAAAGGAAGTTGTATTTTTTTGGCGATGTGACAATTTTATTAGTTTCGCGTTTTTTACTAACAGTTAGCTAGGCAACTGGTTTAACGAAAAATATTACAAGCGCGTGTTTAACAGGAAATGCAGGAATGATTATATTAACTGTATTTTTGTATTATTATGGAACACGAATATATACGCCATTTATTTTATTACCCGATTTCAAAAATGAGGGGGGTTTTATGTTCGTCTGTAAGTATTTTTCTTTCCGCAGCTTTAAAACTTACCTAATGTTAATAAGTTAACTTAAAAAGAGGAATTATATAGATCTAGATATAGATCTAGATTCTATTATTTTTTTTATATTATACCTAAGTAGTTTAAAAACCATGTTGTGTTGTGTACTCGTATAGGTATTTCCCGTTCTAAACTATAGTCTGATTCATAATTAGGTGTCCAAAATGTAAACAAACTAATGTCATTGTCAAAATATAATTACAGATGTGCTCAACATTTAATTTTTACATTATTTCCAATGTCGTACAAAATGTCGTAAAATTACAGCTACGAAACGTCAAAAAGGTAACACGAAAAATGTTTCGAATCCCGATTGTGTTACCATTATCAAATTTAAATTTGTACCGTAAATCTTGTCTTTTATTATTATTAGTATATGAAACGAAATTAAGTCAAAATATGCATTACAAAATTTAAATTCATCTTAATTTATTTAATTAATTATTTTAATATACTCTCATTACATTTTTAATCTCAAAAATAAGAATCTACCATTAGTAACCTATTTTATTACTAGGGCAAACTCTTTGTTTACATTTTAGACATCTAATTATGAATCAGGCTATACTTTTAAATAGCAGTTCACATACTTGTTTTCCCAATAGAAGGTATGAACATAAATATTTCATGCAATAAATAAATTATTAATAATTAAGACCAAAACCTAAAAAAATCGGTTTACCAGTATAAGTAGGCGAAAGCGATATTTTTATTACATCGTTGGCTCCTACACATATAGTAAAATTCGAATGACAGGCGAAAGACATTCAATTTAATTTAAAAATGTGATCGGATTCAGGCCTTCGATTAAGTTATTTATTTATATATACTTGACTCGGGATATTCTAAATTTAGTTCTCTTCAGCGTTGCATATCGAATCATAGAGCTGGATGCGGTCTACCTATATGAATTGACTCCAGACAGGTTCAGATTACGGCAAATCTTGATTTTGCCGTAATCGCACTTAGCTGCGATCACAAATCAATCGACAAAGACAATATGCTAAAAAAATAAAACCTAGAGTGCTCCTAAAAATCACTCGCCTTTATAGTGAAAGAATAGTCAAATTCATAGTCTCTCCAATTTTCTACATTTTTTGTTAGCTGTACGAAAATACACAGTATTACTTAGTGTTAGAAGGAACGTGCATTGTGTTTTTGTATACGACATTATAATTTTTGCAATAGATTATTTGTACATTACTTAAAAAATGCAAGATGAGACACTAATTAATTGGCAATGATATCTTATCTCTGGTGTTCACCAGCAGATTGTTTAGCCATAGACCATAGTTTAGAAAGAAACAAAAATACCCAGATCCATGTGGTAATTAAAAAAATGCCAAAAATTTCATGTTTCTTGAAAATTGTTTCTAAAGTCTCCTTCTATTTGTATTTTTTCAATTTGTTGGAAAAAGGCTATGTAGGTACTTTATAACAAACAAGACAAAACATGAAACCTTACAAAACATGAAACCTTACAAAGCATAGGTAACTATAGTGACAACTTCCCATGTAATAATACCTATTGTCCGAATGAAAACTAATATTATTTACGAAATCTGTGCTATCACGAATTAACTTGATTCTCATCTGCAATATATTTAATTATATTTTTGAACCGTAGATAAAAAATAAAATTTCAACAATTTCTGTATTTAATTGGTACGGCAGATTTTAATAAGATGGCGGCGATCTTCAATAACTAGATTTACGCTTTGATGAACGACTGAGCAATTATAATAATTATAATGCCTTACTGATTAAACTTATCGTATTTAAAATGTAAATAGGAATCTAAGTAGATAACCGTGGACGAGTAAGAAAAACTACATTTGTAAAAGCTTTTACAGATATGTTATTTTGTTACAATTAATACTACCTATCTATAGTTCTAGACTAGATGGTGTCTACCATTTTAGGTATGAAAAAAGTAACCTCACTGCGTATTTTATCTCAGATCTAGATAATAAATCTGCAGATTGAAGAGTGCTTCTTCAGTAAATAAATTAATGTGCAAGTAAAGTTACTTTTTTCCATTTACCACTCTATAAAACAGTTAGCTTGTAATGTTGTTAGCTTGTATCTAGCAACCTAATTTTTTTCGTTTTGAAATTCTGTGAAACCGCTTTGGGAGTCATGCCTATTTGCTACGTTACCTTTTAAAAAGTACTATTTTCCGCGTAAAAGTATCCCTATGAGAATAGAAATGGAAAGATTTAGGTATTAGCTTGAAAACGGTATAATGTATATTATTGTGTTGCAAAACGTAGTCATTGATACTTAAAGCAATAAATTACATAGATAAAACATCTTACTACTGCTATGAGAAAGTAACATACATTCAACCCAACTATGTATGTTGTTAGTCAATCACGCCTAAACTGCTGAACGAAAATTCGACCCAGAGTGAACGTAACATCGTTTTTAACACGCTTATATTAGCTTCACTTGTATGTATGTATGTTTGTTTGTTTGTTTGTTTGTTTGTTTGCTTGTA
>DWNR01004007.1:0-11248 GCA_018250455.1 Polygonus leo
AAGAGCTCTCCTCCAAAGCCGGCGATGCATTGGCGGTCCCTCTGGTGCTGCAAATGTCCGTAGGCGACGGTGACTACGTACCATCAGGTAGCCCATCTGCCTTATCGCTAGGTATAGATATAAATAAATTAATTAAGATCACGTAAGATCTGAGATTAAAATCCCGATCAAACTTTTGGTTTTCGAAATTTTGTTTCGTTACAGAAATTAATTTTCACTCCCCCTATAATTGATTAACATACTTTGTTCATTGGCATAACAATAAACTTTACACAAATTCGTTGTAGTAGTAGATTCTTATCAATGAACATTTTTTTATCTCTTCATATTCGTTTTCAAACATAAAGAGGACATTTCGAAAAAATAGTGATATTCGTTGTAAAAACTGGTTGGCTGACAGGCGTAACATATTGCTATATACATTCTATGCCGCTTTTTGTTGGCTTTCGAATGCTCTTCCCACAGGCAACCAATTTTGTCTTTTGTTTGCACAAAAAACCAGATCAAAGCGAGCTGTTAGCAGTTTCCAGATATAAGCCAGTGCAATGGGTGTTTATTTGCAGCCGAAATTAAAAACATAAAAGGATTTATTTGCACTTTTTAGGTTTCCACACCCGAAGGGTGAAAACGGAAGCATTTTATTAAACTTTGCTGCGTCCGTTCCTCTCTCTTTATCTTTTGAACCGTAATAAGTAAACGGTTGATTATTTTATAGAATATGCATTATAGTAATACAAATCGACCTTATAAAGCTTTATAAAAAATGGTAATACTTTATAAAAAAAATCAAACGCTAAAAAAAATAAAGTTTATGTTATTATAATCAGGGCTTCTCAAAAACCAGTAATTAATTAATAATATAAAATAGATCAGATTATCACAATAAGCGACTACCTAGTACAATAAGCAAATAAGAAATAAAACCATAGAATCAAACACGTCAAAAACGCGTTGGTAAATTGTATCCTTTACCAACTTTTGAGAATAAAATATTTTAGGTCAATAGTAGTCTGTCGCAACGTCTTCCTTGCGAATATTTATGGTACGAACCCTGGGCTCTCACAGTGTGAAGCCAAAACACTCGTTTATTTATTTATTAGTTTACCAAGGATTACTACATTTCGGCACGCTATTCGTAAAATAACTTATGAACTATGTAACTATAATCTTGTAAACGTACATCACGTACTTAATATATACCTGATACCTATAATGTATATATTAGATACTTTCAAAAATATGTATGTAGCCTTTTTAACTACTCTTTTCACATTTTCACATTGTTTCATCATCTCATTTGTGTCATATCAACAAAATTACTTAAAAATGCATTCCACTGAAACAGACAACACTCAAAGGTTATTAAAACAGTGTTAATAAAATGTAACTTGGTGCTTTGTTTTTGTGCTGAAACACATTCGTTTTACGCTTACCCAAACTGTAATCATCCGGACTAATGCATCTTAACACGTGGATATGAATATTGTCGTAGTTCAAATAAATACCATTCGGTTTGTTGGAGGTGTCTGTCAACTTTACTGTCTAATAGGCATCAGTCAAAATACTATTTGTATGAATTCAATCTCATTAGATATTTTCAATAGATATAAAAATACGAAACATTCTCAATAGATATAAATATTATATAAAGTCTTCTTTTACGAAAGCTGTTGCTGAAAAGCAGAATTTCAAAGATAACTATCGGGAACGCCGGCTTAAGGTATGCTTCGATACACTGAGGCGCAAAAATATAGCCTCTATCATTCACCCTTCTAACGCCCGACCGCAGACGACGGTTCTTAGTTTTATATATGGCCACAATTTACACTAGTTTGAGTGCTTCTATTCTATTCAATTTAAAAAATCCTTATTTTTAAAGAAATGATATGTGCAATTTCTTTAAAAATAAGGATTCTCTACACCCATCAAATAATAATGACTCACTTTTTATAAATAAATAAAATACGTTTACCATACTGTAACTCTGTAAACAAAATCAACGTTAGATACAAAGTAAATAAAAATAAGTTTGATATTGTTCGCGATATAGACATGTGAGGGCACGAGCTACTCCTTGGGGTCCCTATTCATCAAACACCATTCTCTTGACAATGTTACTTTGATTTCTTTGCGTCCTTTCCATATTTTAAGTATCTTTGATAAATTCACTTTGACAAATTTTGCAAACAATAATTTATTAGGAATTAATATTTAAAGTATTCAGCGGCATCGCGTGTAATTTGCAAACATATTCAATTTTACGATCTGCCATCTAAAAGATTTATGTTTACGAAACTCGCATTACGCGAAATTTATTTACGGATGTCTGGCGGGTATTAATTACGCTTGTTAAACGATAAAACATTCAGCGGGAATCACCACGCACTAATGCAAATCGGATGCAACCACAGATCATGCAAACAAAGAGATATGTGACCATCAATTAGTACGCCAATAAGAAACGATCTGTCGTAATCATGTTAAAGTTTTTATTTGCACTTATACATATATTATATACACTTTGCCGACGTGATACAACATTTCTAAATTATATGGGAATGTTAAGCGGCGGTCGAAGCGTGTATAAACGTGATCGCGAGCGATTTAATGGCGATGTGCACATTACGTTATCGCAGTCAGTCTCGATCGATGTTTGTATGATCTGTGAATGCAATTTGTAATCTCAAATTGAATCAGCAGATGCAATTCCTGTACAACGACTGGGGAATCAAGTATCAGAAACGATATACAACACGCAACAATAAGTTACAATAAATCAATGTAATGTAAGAAGAAAGAAGCAGTTCCAATCGTCTTATGATTCGATACAATAATTAGATTGTGATGTTAAAAACTGTACCAATGAAGGCGTCCAAGTATTTCGTATTAGGTAGCATAGTTTACGCATAGCGGTGTGTTACGGAACACACATTGTATATAGGCGCGAGATGTGTACGTTGGGGGTAGTGTGGGGGACTATGGGAGTGTGGTCGGGCACGGTGTGAGGGCAAGATGGCGGCGGTCGCCGGACTGTACGGGCTTGGCGACGAGCAACGCGCGCGCCACCGCCGCGGCCAAGCCAACGCCGAGCGCTCCGAGTCGCGCGATGACAACACTGAGGCGTAAGTTGCACAATACTTATCGTTCGTAACCTTGATCGACGTCCCGATCGAATTCTGCCGATCGACCGACGTCGGTTGAGGTTACACAATTTCAGAACTCAATTGGCAATTACTATATTGGGGTACTCTTTCACGTATTTAATCTAATCCAATAGACGTAATTTTCACCGCTTATAACGTATGTAATACGATAGTGCATGACGAAATTCGAAATTAAAATAGGAAACCACGATGTAGTTTCAATGTTTTCTTCTTGATATAAACTGCTTCTTAACGTTCTTTATAAATATGTTACAAAGGTCTTACTTGGATTCGTTGCCGTAAGTCTACATGCCAGTTGTGATAGTATTTAATCAAACATCAAATGTATTCGCATTACTGGCTCATTCAGATGTAGAATGAAACTCGTAAGCTTGTTATCAATCATCAAAAGATTGGCAACTATATAAAATGTTTATAAAAATATGCCTCCTTGGGGCTGAGCAAAATCCCAAATAACGAGGCAAAAATTGTCAAAGCTTTGCTAAGTAATTCAATAAGAAAAAGTACGAATACGTATAAGAGTTGCTTATTTAACGGACAAGGGAAATTTGTTCAGTGTTTGTTTATCCTAAACCGCTTTAACATGAACAAAAAGGCAATCATACAGCGAATTGTAAAGGTCCAAATGAGGTTAGACTAGAATTTTGGCAAAGCTTTGCAAAGTCATTCAGTTAGAACTAATGCGAATGAAGGCTCTACGTAAGCTAATTAGTTCAAGCAATATTCAATTCCTCGTCATCAACCAAGTTTATTGATGTAATGTATCGGTTTTGAATTGATTAATTATTATTAACGCTTCTTTCGCTACTTTCTGTTATCTTAGAAAATAGATTCATCACCAGTAGATTATTTTGCTTGACAGTATCTAGTGCATTCCTTGCGAATTCGATTACTGGGCACATGTCTCTCCAAACGAGAAAACTGTGATTACTCCGACATAGTTCCAGTACGAATGCGTTTAATAAATATATATTATCTCTACGAAGGAAAAAGGAGGAGATTTTCAACAATTTCCAAGGTATGAAAAAACATTTAATAAATTGGAATAGTTGCAGTTGGCGAGTGGAAAAGTAATTCAATTAGAACGAATACGAGCTAGAGACGGGAGTCGTAAGCGAGTACTTTCTTATTTTACTATTTTTGTCATTCTAACAGAGAAAAATCGAGCTAAACGTGTGTTGTGCCATTTGAGTGGTAGAAACATAAAATCTTTTGGATTATTAAATCGTTTCATTTTCAGTACTGCATGCTCGATTTTTTCTGGCATAGAGTAGTATAGTGAATTATAGGTGACCAATGCTTATTCATGTGAGTTCTACTCCGCCTACAACATCTAAATTTTAACTTTCTTTATATATCTATTAACAGCATTTACATTTACAAGATACGTACCAAGATTTTACTATAATCGTCGTTCATGCGATTTTGTGGCTTCGGTTACGAAAGAAACACTTGTGTTTAATCGTACGGATTAAGAGTGTAGGACAATACAAACCACGGATAGTTAAAGGCTCGAACATCGTAATCCCATTACAGTGAGTAGAACCTCAACAAGTTTTTCCCGAGACAATATAATACAATTTTCTTTTTAAAACCAATTTGTCTTTCGAATGTCTGTAGATGTCCTTTGCCCTTTTTGTATGAGGTTTTTTCTAGGGTTGATTACAGATGACCACGAACGGCAGTGATTGCTCATCGTTATGTGAACTCGTCTTTACTTCGAAACTATGGGCTGATTTATTAACAAACTAGGTTACCCGCGCAACTTCGTTTGCGTCATGTAACGGAGAGTGGGCCATTCTTTTTAGGTTCCTGGATTATCCCACGGAAGCATTTAATTGGAATAAAAAGTATCCTATAATCAATGTCTGAAAACCAAATTTCATCAAAATCCGTTCAGTACTTTCGGAGTGATTGACGGTTATCAAGATTCCTATTCTATCCCAAGGGAGTATTTAATCGGGATAAAAAGTATCCTATCAACCAAGTCTGCTACAGGATATGCCTGTCTCTATACCAAATTCCATCAAAATCCGTTCAGTAGTTTCAGACGGACAAACATCCAAACAAACAAACTTTCACGTGTATAATATTAGTAGCAAGTAGGATACTTAATGATTCTCAAAACAAGACGTAATTAATATAGATATTGATGTAAATTTTACATACCAAAGTATCAGCATCATTAATGATTCCTTAGTGAACTTTGAGTGCAACCATATATTATATTAGATTTAGCCCGCGGCGTTACTCGTGGTATACTACAATTTTATTATCTGCTTGGATTGTATGATATTCCTAGTAGTAGAGTACGAAACAGTTTACCAATCAGATCGCAAAAATCTAACAGACACACATGTGCATTTATAATATTAATTAAGATTACACTAATTTTATTCAGTTCTCGTCTATTCAATTTATTTTATCATTTTCTACAGCTATTTCAGAGCGGTATATACTATAAATGAACACAGGAATGCTCTGCGAATTTATCCATTAGACGAAAAATAAATCTGAGCCGTATTAAATGGTAAATAGACTCGACCAGTACTTAAATTAATGCATATTCGTTTTCAAAACTTACGATTGAAATTAAAATGATCGCTTAATAAAACATCGCCATTGGAGGCTAATTAGGTATATATCAGGTATGTTAGAGATCTCCGTAACCGTAACCGAAAGTATCGGATATTCGATATAAAAAATTATCCGTATCCGTAACCGAATCCGAAATAAAAGTTTCGGATAGTATCGGATAGGGGCGAGGATTATGATTGTTACGTCAAACTTAAATAATTATGAATAACTTGTACTTAAATAAATATGTGCAATGTGCGTTCCAAATTTAATGCTAATTTTAATATTTTCTTCGAATATGAGATTACATTTTAAGTAGATGAAACACAATATTCATTATGTATTTATCATATTTATTTTAAATAGCTGTAATAATTACTCACTGACTCAAATACTTCCTAACAAATGGTGACAAATAAATATAACCGTTTTAATAACTATTTGTATTGTACTTTTGAAAATCCTTAAAAGTCTAATATCCGTAACCGAAATTATCTGAAACTAACGGATAATTCGAAATTATTTCATATCCGTATCCGTATCTGTATCCGGTATAATAATAATTCCAATATCCGTATCCAATCCGTATCCGACATTTTATATAACATCCCTGGTATATATGTTGTTTTAAAAAACACCCTAATTACCTTATTGATTATTTTAATCGGTTTGAAAACTAGCAAACTGACTGCGATAGAAGGGTTTTACTGTACAGGTGCTAGAACTCATGTAGTTCGATCGGGGAGGTACCGCCGCCACCCTCACAATCCTCCGTGAAGCAATTTATTGTGTTTCGGTTTGGAGAAGCATGATTGCCGGTTATACTTAAATGCGAGGCGAACATCTTAGTCCTCAAGGGTAACAACGCATCTGTGGTCAACTTCAAGTACGATTTTGTACTCGGGGATGATCACTAATGTCCATGGGCGGCAGTGACCACATACCATCAGGTGGACTGCATGCTCGTTTGCTACCTTAAGACAATAAAAAATGTATATTTATTTGGACTCCGCACATATGATCATGTTTCCGAATTTCGGGCAAAACTCAAGTGGCTACCTATTCGTCTTCATCAAGATACTCATATTCATTATATTTTATACTGCGTGCTATTTAATCCTTTCGCGCCTCAATATATGTAAGAACGTTTTAAGTACACGTATCTTTCTCATGACCAATTTCTACATTCTACTGAGAATCCACATCTTAGCACATCTGTTCACTCTTCCTCTTTATTCAAAAAATTTATTCCGGTTCCTGCCGTTCGGTCATCTAAACTCTCCCTACTTTTACAAACCTACTTCGACATTAACCTCACGTAAAAGATTGCTTGAAGTAATTAGGTTGGCATCATTAAAATGTAAATATATATGTAGTTATGTGAACATATGTATTCCTTTTTCCACCTTTAAAATATATATCATGTTGTATTTTTATATGTATCTGTATTGAAATATATAATTATTAACTGTGCACCCTTTCCCCTTTCATGTATCTTAATTCCTTTGTCCAACAGTTGTCTGGAAGAGATCGCTTACAGCGATAAGGACGCCTTTTGTTTGTTAATCTGTATACTGTATTTTTTTAATGTAAATTTATTTTCGTGTACAATAAAGTATATTATTATTATTATTTATCTTCTTTGTTATTTGTATGTATAAATCAAAGTCTTTAAACTTATTAAATCATGAACTTTGAAAATATAGCAGGAATCTCCACAAAATAAGAGTAGAATTTATCGCGATAACCTAAGTTCTTCTAATATAGATAACTAAGGAAAATTCATCAAGAAGTAGTGAAATAATAAATGATATAGTACCTGTAACAACACATTTCATAGAACGTTTAGTATTCCTTTCTATATTTTATTTTTCTTAAAATATATTGGACCACGCTGATACAACCTTGGTTATTTAAACCATAGGAAAAATATATTGTGTAATATTATATATATAAGAAAAAAGTTTAATTGTGTATGTTATACACTTTGTATATATTTTATTTACAAAAATAGCATTATGTTAACGATAAATCATAATAAAACTACCTCGTTTTGAAGTTTAAAGCGCGCAAAGCTCAGCGAAGTTATTCAATTAGAACAAATACCAGTGGGGGCTGATCTTCAAAGCGAGAGAAATTGTGCTTCAACTATTTTTATCGTTCCACTGAAGCGAATTAATATAATGACTACTCAATAGGTGTTCATATCGAATGTGTTAATATCGGATATTTGAAAAATACTTTGCAAGTGAGTAAAGTTCGATAGAATTGTTTTGTGTACTGCTTTTGTAAAAAGTTCAAGCATTTTAATTTTATCACAAAAGTCAATAAAATCTTAATAAGAATAAATGAAATATTTTTATACCAAAAATTTAAGATTTATTTTACTTCTGGCATTATTAATGAGTCTCAGTTTTGGGTTGGTATAATATTTTTTTTGGTAGAAACTTTATTAAATTATACTTGAAGGTAGGCATATAGAAACCTCTTCAATCCATCCATCCATCAGTCTTTTGAGGTCCACTGCTGGACATAGGCCTCCCCTAATATGCCTAATAGGTTAATAAAAACCTCTAAGGTTCTATAAATTATTATTATTATTACTGTATAAATCAATTTAAAAAATTAAGCATAAAAAATACCAATCCAGGCCAGGCCAGCTCAGGTAAGCCTGAGCTGGCCGCAGACGTGTGGCTACCCCTAAAGACTAAGATGTTCGTGTCATATTTATGTATGGTCGATAATAATACCTATTTCGAAGAAGAACTGATGAACAGAAAATTATGACAATTGCAGTCATACCTTCCTTCATCGTTGGTCGAACTATGTGAACTAGCTCACAAATATACATTGGAATTAAGAAATTACCACGTAATCATCTTTCATGCTTATGAATATAGAAAGTACAATTTTACTATACAAAGTAAATAGTCGTGTTCGTTACAAAAAGCACAATGTTAGTAACGTTGAAGTTTTAATCCGATCAACAGGTGTGCATTGGCTTTACAACACTGTGGACTTCAGATTCATTTTCGAATTTACTCCTCAGTTCGTGACAGGAAAACAGACATTATATTAACGGTAAATGCATTTAAGTTTAGCAGTTTAGTCGAACATTCGGTCCATTATGAAATACGTTATTTTGACGTTTTTAGGAGTTTACTATTAATAGTCTGATTTTGTAATAAAATTAAATGAATAACTAAAGAATTAAAATCGAAACAAACTAAAAGAATACAAAAAATGTTTAATATATTGAAGCCAATGACCGGATCGACTTGTTAATGTTAAAATAATAACATAAAAATGAACAATTAGTTTTATGAACCAGGAACCATAAAATTAATAGTGATGATTTGGTAAACTGACCTTTTGCAATATTAAAAAGCATTTAAAGTCGCAGCTCTTTTCACCAAAAATTAATAAGCCTTGAACCAAAGCAGCTGTTGGCTGCACAATACGAACCCTGTTATATGCAAATGCTGTCGTAAAAGGAGCCCAAGCAATACCTGTGTTGTTACGATTTTTCTGAGTCTACATCCGAATATATTAAGATCCAGCCGCGATACTGCGCTGAATAAAGCTGTAACGACGACTTGTGTACGTGTGTTAACGGTATTATTGAAAATTTTCTGTAAAAAGTATTTAAGCGAATATGCGAAGCGAAAAAACAAATACATATAGTTGGTTCGGGGCGGTACCACTCAGAAACGCAAACAAAAAAGTTGTGTTTTTTTTGGCAGCTATCTATTGGCTATTTGAGTTACTCTCGGAAAAGTATGGTAATGGCGACTATATCAGTCCTCAAGGACAGGAACGCAGCTATGGGTGTTATCTGGCAGGATTTGTCCTGTCCGTGTTTTATTTTAGTGTCCTCAAGAACTTAAAGGGGTTCTCATCACGTAAGATAGAAGATAAAAAAATCTAAATATATATTTAAAAAAAAGTTCATCGTTCGTGTCATTTCACAAAAAATGTAACTCATAAAAATATAAGTTGTGTAAATTATACAAAATTATTTCTTTATGATTTTACTTATCTAATTGGTTGGAAAAATGAAACTTGAGCGATGAATAATAAAATAGGTTGAAGCCACGATCGCTCCGCTAAATATTCTCAGAAGAAAGTTTAAGTTAACAAGTCTAAGTTACCGGGCAATCAGTTAGCTCTTAACAGTTGGTTAATCTAGCGCTTTAACTTTTAAGCGTTTACTTAGTGTACATATTTTATATCAAAAACTTTAATAATTCAAGTTGATAACTTAGCACTCAATTTAATACTTCGTATAACAATAAAATGACAATAATGGCATATTAGTGGCGTGTTTGTATGAGGATAGTTATGAAGGTGGAAGAAGCTAGGCAAGTATGCCAGAACCGTGCCGTTTGGCACACGATACTCTCTGCTTACTCCGTTAGGAATTTGGAGTGAAGATGTGGGTATGTGTGTATAATAATAAAAATAATTCAATTACGTTTATACCTTGCTTTGATGTATCTACCGTTTGCGCTTATCTTTATAGTAAGAAAGAAATGACAAGTGGTGACTGACACCCATGGATTATTGTTATCAACCCCATGTGTACTTGCAACGATGACTATTTTTTAAATATTTTCTTGTCTATCGATATGTATTTGATCGATATCCATAAATTACCTCTGAACTTCATAATAATAAAAAAGTTAATTCATTTCTGATTTTCAATTAGTCCCATAATTTCCATCTTTGCGCTTCCCCCAATTTCCGAAGGCGTAAAATATTAATAACAGAAATAACTCGACAACTATCTCAATTACCGAAGAATGTTTACAAGTTCTATCCGTTACTACTCAATAAACTTATGTAATAAACGTGTAAGAAACTTGTGGAAGTGTAGTCCCCGACTGTCCCGAGCGTGGCCTATGTTTTAAGTACAAAGTATCTATGTGTATTTCTTTGTCATGCTCTGTACCTTAATATAAATTAAACCTTAATATAATTATAAATTTTAAATTACAGAATGGGTTTTAATATGACTAACTAACTATTTATAGAGCACAAGTACCTATCTTCCAGGTGGTAGAACTCTATTAATCGACCGGGGAGGTAGCACCGCCATCCTCCGTAAAGCACGTCTTGTGTTTCGGTTTGGTTCGTGGTTGCCGGCTATACTTACTCAAGTATCCTTGAGTAAGTACAGCCGGCAAAATGCTGTCGGCATCTTCTCTTCATATACCACTTGGCTCCGACATCAACATTTTTAATTATTTTATACTTTTAGTGCATTTTGAAGTCGGTTTTATTTTTTGTATAAAATTTTTATTTGTGTATTTTTAGTGGTAGATCTGTCTATTGATAGTGTATTTTTTGAACTTTTTGCCATATTACAAATTCATAATCAGATGTTCAAAACTGAGGACTTGAGATTTGAAATTAATCATGTAGTTTCTACATAGTATGCGGATAAGTAGTGTTGCGGAACACTACTTACAAAGTGGCAAATACCACAGAGTTACTTTTTGGACAAG
>DWNR01004008.1:0-11247 GCA_018250455.1 Polygonus leo
TTATCTGTTTGTCTGTTTATTTGACCGCACATCACGTAAAAACGGCTTAACGGATTTTGATGCCAACTTGACTAATCCGTCGAGACGATCCCTGGCCGTGTTTTAGGCCATAAAAATTCAACCCCCAAAAAGGAGGGGTAGCGGGCAGCTAGTAATAAATACAATTACTACTATGTAAGTAGAATGACAAACAATGTAAAACATTGTTATCTCAGTAATTAGTATAATCAAATATGGATTTCTTGTGTTGCGCATTCATTAAAGTCATGCCAAATAATTATTGGCTATTAATACTTTTTTAATACAGAAATATTTTTTTGGCATTAGATACTATTTGCTTATAGCACAAGGTTTCAGATTTTTAAATGGGAATATCAATTATTTCCGTTTGAAAAACACTTCATGTGAAGCAGCACCAATAATGTCTGGTAAGTAGCAGTAAACCAGTTTGGTAATGGAAAGGTGTAGCGGTAATCACACTATTCATGATGGACCATATTTACAGTACTCAGGAATAGCAATGCTTTTATGTCCTTTGAACAGGATTAAGTGATGATTAATCACAGAATTATTGGCAATACAATTAGCTTGTTAGTTCTTAGTTACTCAATATTACTTAATAAGATTAACTTGTACCAACTGCACTCGCACCTATATTTTGAATGAATATACTTAAGCAATATTCCTATAACATCATTCTGATTCACGTCAATAGCTTCTCCGTAGCTCATTCAAGGTTTGTCACAGGTCTTCTAAGACCGTTCGCTACTTTAAACAGGAAAAACAACAAATTCTAACCTCCAGCAATAAGATACGTGAAAGATACGCGCTCGTCAACATTATCCTTCGCCTTTGCACGCGGGTCCAACGTCTCCTTGCGACGGTACGCCGAGAAGTCCGGGTACGAGATGTCGGAGTGCGCAAAACGCACTTGCACTGGCACTGAAAATGACAAGTGTTATGTAACATGAATTTTCACCATAAAATACGATCGTAACAGCTCTGAAAAGTTTAGGATAGCGACTTACCACGGCTGCTGTGTTTCACCTTCAAACCCTGGATGGGCAGAGACCCGTGCAAGGAGTGCACAGTCGACGTCGAAGGTAAAGGTTTCGCGATCACATTATCGGAGGGAACTGGAACTGCTACCAGCGGTTTGATGCCGTTTGTGAGCACTGATGTGCTCGCTTTAAAATAAGGAGCTAAATGCCCGGCCCTCACCACTGAAGTCATGTTGATTAAATCGTTTAATACGCAACAAAATTGCTTTGAAATACGCTTATTGCGTTCGCGAACACCCTATTTTGCGAGTGAATGAATGTTGAAACGTCAAATTAATGTCAAATCAGACAAATACGTCATATCGGGGTTGCTATTTCTATCTCATTTTATGAGTTGTTATATAAAGATTAAGGTTAAATTGGTGTGGGTAAAGTTATAAAGGTTCAGTTTAAATTATTTCAATATTAAATTAACTAGGTATGAGCTTTGTTTCCTGAGGACCTTAACATTTTATAACATTACTATTACATTACATTAGTCTGTTGCAGCTATTGTTGGCATTTGTTTGAAAGTTTACAATGTCACATAGTTAGTGTTACTTTGTATATACAATAGATGGCGCTTGAATCAAAAGATGATTGATTGAAATGAACTTTGCTTCGATTAAAATTCGGCATACCTATTTGTGACTAATTTACTTTTTTATTTTTGTTTGCATAATCAACTATTTAAGTAGGATTCTTCTTTTTTAATTTTGACTGACTGTCGCCTTTGAGTTATTTTTGAAATAAAAGCTAATCTAAAAAATTAAAGTAAATGTATGGAAAGTAAACGATACAAAATATAAAATATTTAGATATAACGATGTTCAAAACTATTGTTCCTTCTCAAAATAAAACGATAACGTAGCCAATAGTTCTAAAAAAACTTGTTACATTTATTTGCCCATCGACTGCGAGTTCAAGGTTTCTGAAGTTACACGCACTGATACTATAGGTAAATTCTGTAAATGTTAGTAATAATATATGTGTTCAATGAATGTAACTATATATTTTAATTACTTCTCTTTCTTCAGTTCAATTAATTAAATTCCTTATGCCTAGCTCCACGTGCTCTATAAGCTTAAATATGTTAGTAAATTATAATTTATATATTGTTTTTATTTTGAAGAAGTTCTCATGTCTAGCTCCACGTGCCCTATCAGCTTAAATAAGTTTGTAAATTATTTTTTAAAATATGTTTTTTTGATGTGTGTTCTAGAGTTTATTTCGCTACTTGTTCATATCGAATTGTCTTATAAATTGGTAATAGATTTTTCTAATAATGCCTCAGAAGAGATGCCTGATTAGTATTATTTTATAACATACCTACGCTTTTCAAAAAAGTACTTATGTCAATTTCCAAAAGTGGGAGTATTTCTAATGCGACACTGTACACTTACCATCAGGTGGCTCTTCTACTATATCTCGTTCATAACTATTATTAAGTTATTATTAACTTATAGGTCTGTAAGTGAATCGTAATGTTTACTTTAGGGCCAACTTAACTCGCCATTTTAATCTGAAACCACAACATGTACAGTTATGTAACTTATATTCAGTCTCGAATACGACGCGCAAAATTCCTCTAAGATTTCTTTAAAAAATAATTGTTATAAAAATAATAATTCTATTAAAAAGAATAGACCTAGGTGGAGCCACGTAGTCGGACCCTAGGGGTATCTACATTTTCAGTCAAGCTTTATAAGATTATGCACCAGCTTATAGCGGTAATGCGTACTAAGTACTGAACGTTCCATGGTTAACCATTTTTAAACCGACAAATTCGGCGAGGCGCCAGTATATAGAGAAAATAATACACTATATTAGCTGATAACAAATCAATTCGGGACGTCTAGGGAATAGAAATGGCGCGAAATGAGGCGGGCGTCGATTCTGTCACGTATTGAACGCATCCGCGGCCTATCGACAAACACTGTGATCTTTTCCCACTACGCACTACGCACTTTTTATTTTGAACGCATTCATTTTGATATTGTATTAGTCATTGTTATAGAAATGCAATAGCATAGAGGATTTGGTGGGTAAAAATGTATATGTAATTATGTGTTTTTTATCGTATAAAGGTAGCAAACGAGCATGCAGTCCTCCTGATGGTAAGTGGTCACTGCCGTCCATGGACATCAGTTATCATCACCAAGTACGATTAAATCATACCTAAATTTGATCACAGATTCGTTGCTACCCTTGAGGGCTAAGATGTTCGCCTCATGTATAAGTATAGCTGGCAACCACGCCTCTCCAAACCAAAACACAATAATTGCTTCACGGAGGATTATGATTATGAGGGTGGTGATAGTACCTGCCCTGTAAAACTAGACGATCTCTACCACCTGACATTATGGTATGATTGTAGTATGTTTTACTCAATAAACTCTTTAAGAAATAGTTTTTTTTTTTAATATCATGATAAATGTTATAATAAGATATTACCTACTTTTCTATGACATATTTATTAAAAGTAAACAACAAGTACGATTTTAATCGTACTTGGTGATAATCACTAATGTCCATAGGCGGCATGGACCACTTACCATCACATGGACTGCATGCTTGTTTGCTACCTTAAGACGATAAAAAAACTGCAACAAAATTACGGTTTAATTTTCTCATATAATGTACATCTTATAAAAAAACCCATAAAATTTTTATTATAAGACAAAAAAACTTCTATAATGGCTTAATAAATCTTAAAATAATTGATACTAGTCACATAATATTATGTTAGATACTTAGTGTGTTATCAAATATTTCTTGTTATAAATAAAACCAGGTATGAATGGTTAATACTAAACTAGGTAATTGAAATAAAATTAAATATATAAGTAAGAATTATGCAAATATATTGGTAAGTATATTGAAATTTACTTTGCAATGTTAAACATTGCCTAGTAACAACTTTTTTCTACAATACTTGAGTATAACTAAGATTTTCAGTGTTACTTCACCCAGTAGCAATTGAATGCAGCGTAATAAACAAAAGGGTAGGATTTTTGTTGGCTTCCCACGTGACAGTTAAAAGGCAAATCCCTACCTCACCCTAAAAGTTAAACAAAGAAAAGTCTCAACTTTGTGCGGTGAAAATTGTTTGACTTAATTGACGCCCAAAAGCAAAGGGAAAAGTTGGGTAGTGCAGTCCTTATCCTTTCATGTTAAGTATTGTTCTTAAATTGTTTTTGTAAAAAGTAGCATAAATTGACGTTGCGAACGAATGTAATCTTTTGTTTGGGTTAATCGTTCTTTAGATCAAATAATTTAGTTTCCGAAACGGAAAATTGGTGAGGTAATTATATTTTGTAATTACTCAACATTTCGATTTTCCTTATAATTAAAACTTGTTTTCTAGAAATGTATTTTGCGATACGCCAAAAGATGGCGTTAGGCGTACATCACCAACGCGCGCCCTGTAAAAGGCATAGGTATAAGCTTGAAACAGTAATATTTTCGATACAGTCACGTCATTAGCATAAATTAATTCTTGAATAGCCACCCACTTGACGCGACCTCGAGATATTCGGTGTACTTGCGTGTAGCTATATCAACAAATTCATGGCCACCGCTGCGTTTCGGTTGTGTCCGTGAGAGTCGCAGCGGCACGCACACACGCGCAACTCACACACAGCCAACAACAATCCTTGACAACTCAACTACACCCAAGGCAATAAATAACGCAGTTTAGTTGCGTGCGCCGCTTAGATATACCTACCTAGTGTGTGTCTATGCAGTACTTAATCCATAATGGCCCAAACCGACGTAGTAACTACCTATATCAAACGATATTTGTTACATACGGTACTTGTTTGATAACGTAGTTCCTCAATAATTCAATGTCGAGGTTTATTATGTAAACTAGATACCTACACCATGATTTAATACTGCTATATGATTCTATTAGACTTGAAATAAATAAACAACAATAATCGGCGGATTGACCTTGCAAAAGTGTAAGCGTTTAGTAATTGATACAAAAAAAACATAATTTACCTATTATACGACTACGATGACCTTAACTTGCATAGTTGAACATTTCCGTGGTGCCAACTCCACTATGTCGTCACGTCACGCACAATTTTATACAAAAATTCGTGTGTGTTACACGCACACAAGTAAAGGCGCTAATGTTTTTGAGCGTGTGCGTTTTAACTGATATGTGTTGCAATAGATGGCGCTGAACGTCACCGATCGTTATTTCGGCGTGCGTTTCTAAGATGCGTTTTAGTTTGAATAGAGCGAGCTTAGATAATGTCGATGCGCGCGGGGCGCTCTTGGGAGGGACGGCCCAATTTAAAACGCGGCTGCCCATTACACAATGAATTTATTGCCGCATACGTCTGACACATATTGCGTGCATGTCATGTTTGTATGCTTCTGGAATTTTTAGACAATTAGCGCTAAGGTGCGCCTGAATTTTGGTCTTTATATATTTAATTTCATGTAACGATGAACTGAATGTAGAATGTTTTAATATATTCCTGCAAAGGGACTAGCATATTGTGTTTCAGGTACACTTATACAAAAGGGGAATTTCTCTATTTTTAATATTAGGTACTTATTTGTATATACCTACTCACTCCCATATTAATAACGGATACTAAATAATAATAATATTAATAAACGAACACTATTGGCATTGGCATTGGCACCTACTACCAACTTACACTAACACCTTTGTACAGTCCTATTCAAGGTCTGCCATAGGAGCAAATACATATTTTAATTAGTATCTTTTGCTATTTAAAATATGTAAAATGTTTATGTTTTGATGTATTTCCTTCTAATTAAATAGGCCATAGCTAATCAAAATCGTATTGAAATATTGGCACAAAATAATGAAACTTGAAATTTGGCACTCGATACTCTCTGCCTACCCCGTTAGGGATTTGACGTGAAGATGGGTGTGTGTGTGTGTGTGTGTGTGTGTGTGTGTGTGTGTGTGTGTGTGTGATGTGTACTTCTCCTGAAGGTACCGTACAGAACCGTTCATGTGACGTTGTTCTATCTCATATAAGTACAAAAATATAGAAATGCATCTATTTATAATTTATTTTGTACGTACTACAATAGCGTTTACGTATACACTAATAATTTACATGTTCTTATGGATTCTAATCTTTACGTTAAGGTTCAAACCAATGTTGGCAACAGTTGTCTGTCAGTAACGACGGGAACACATTTAACAAGTAATTTAGTAAAAAGAACAGCTAGTTTGACATAAAATGAAGTGCAAAAATCCACAATATTGGTCTCAAGGTATATATGATTTAAATCTTACACTTGATCTGTCAAATTATAAACTTTGTTCTTCTGAACTGCATTGTGATACCCAGAGTACTGATGTTTGATTTTCGTTTGGCCCCCATCCAAATTGACCGGTAATTTTGTGTAATTTGGCAAGTTTTCTTCTTAGTCGACACCTGTCGTCATTGAGTTCTGTCTACGGAGTTCAAATCAAGTCTTTCTACGTGTTTTTTCATTGGCTGGAGGAGAATAGGTTTTACCAAAATTGATTGATTTTCTTTTGTACTCGTCATTCCAAGAACTTCCAATTCCAAGAAAAGTTGAAAATCTCTGTGCTGTCGTGACGCGTATTTTTAAGATTAAGTATGCTGAAAAAATAGTACATAAAAAATTAATTTTGAAGGATGATTAATGAAAAAGATTTATTGCAATAAATTAACAATTAAAGCCTAGTTTCATTATTCCTGATTCATTATACTCGTATATTCTCAAAATAAATTATCAAGAAGCAAACTAAGGTAGAAATAACTATTAATAAATTATAAACTTTAATATAATTTAAATCAGAATTATTAATTTTGTGTATATTTGTGTCTATCTATGTGTATGAATATAAATACAAACTGTAACATACAGATATGTATATTGAAAAGAATTACGTCTATTTCTTTTTGCACTTTTGGGTGAACTTCGATCCTAGTCAATAGGAGTTAAATTATTTCATATTAAATAAATTAAATCACCTTTATTGGCCTTTTTATTACAGCTGAATGCTATAATGGCATCTTAACTTATGGCATACCTGTTAACCAGCCTATAAACTAAATAAAAAATATACCAAATTCCGGTTTCCAGATTCCTACAACATTTGTTTTATCGTAATCCTATTAAATATGCAGAGAGAGCGTCGGCCAGAGATACCTAATCAATTATTTTTTTTAGAAACCAAACCGGTTATGAATGGATAAAAGCGTAAAGCGAGGGTAGATTAAGAAAGGGAATGCTTGGTAAATAGAGTGACGGAGGTCCGCTCTTTTGTGTTACGTAGAGTACAATTATTGGTGTACGGAGCATTGCCTTAGTACTTATGTTTGGATGGTTATTATAAAAAATCTACAAACATACTTAAAATCATAAACAATGGACATAGTCAGAATTTTTGGGGTTTATTCAAAATTTGTAACTCTATGTTTGTTGATAAACAAATGTTAATTAGTTAATTTTGTTGGGCAATATAATGAAGAACAGTCAAAATATAACAATAATGGTGATCTCTATGGCGTAGGAATATCTTAATAAATTTGATATGGTTCTGGGTACAATTCTAAGTAAGGAAATACGAAATTTAGACTATTTTAATTATCCATCATAGAACTCTGGATTCTGTGATTCTGATATGTAATTTTGAGTGTTCACACTTTTGTTATGGATAAAAAAATAACTATTAAAACATTGTGCATTTGTGCAGAATTAAATGTGATTTCGATGACGTAATGGCGTAAAATAATAAATACCAATTCTATGCTGAATCAAAAAGCTATCTATTTAATCAACTGAGCTATATCGTTTGCACGCTTGCGTCCAAAGCGAATCGTTAACAAAGGGTCACCTAAATGTAATGTTTACGAGAAATTTGAATAAATGTATTCATTCATTACCGATGATCAGCCGTTGTGCGTTGGGGCCGCATGCGGAAACCTCTTCCAAGGCCACAGAACCAGTTTTGGACCGGTATCATCATAATACCAACGGACGGACTCAGCGACAGAAGGACTCCAAAACATGGAATTTTATGGAGAGTATAAATCTGTTTTTTTCGACTTGGAACTTTAACTATTTCCTTTTCTAGGAAAACCGCGGCGAGGTTTGAAGTTCTGTTTCTGTTTAAGAGCCCAACTGAGGATTTGAAACGGATCTTTTGTTCCGTTGAGTGGGAATGATGAATAAAATTGGGTGAGGGGTCATTTTATGCTTTAAATGGGTCAAGGCCTGTTTACGATACGAATGTAGATGTCAAACATCCATTCTGCAGATTAAGTAGCGTCATTAGTCATACGCTTATTTAGAACTTTCGGCTGACTATTAAAGTCTTGTTACGAGCGAGTGTTCTGAAATAGGTTCAATGTATTTTTGATTGTACTCTGCACTTGCGATTGTTTGTGGATTCGGGTATTGTTTTCATGAGGTTTAGGATCGTTTATTCATTTTACTTTTAATTTTTGTATACTACGAAAGTAGCAACCTAAGACGCAGGTTGTCGCAAATGGATATTTGTTGTCAAACTTGTACTTGTAAGTATATGAATGAATGCGTCACAAATGTGTTGCTACTCCTGCGATTAAGGTGAGTTTAAGAATGGTCCAATGCATATCTATCTAATCTAAATACAAGAATTAATTTGTAATGATAATATAATTAATAGCTTCAGGTGGCGGCTTCATACGCAGTATCGCGACATTGTTTGCTTTTCCGAAATTATTATACTTTTCGGGTCTATTGATCGTGTGCTGTCTGAAGGAGGTGTCAAGAGTCTCCGAAATCGGCGTGTTTGTATGAAGAGAGTTATGAAAGTGGAAGAAGCTAGGCAAGTATGCCAGAACCATGCCATTTGAGACTCAATACTCTCTGCCTACCCTGTTAGGGATTTGGCGTGAAGATGTGTGTGTGTGTGTGGAATATCTATTTTATAATGGCGTTATGGAATAAGCTGAGATGTGTTGTTTGCAAGCTGTTACTGTAACTGTTGTCTGTAATTTCCCGATTGAACTATAAGTATGTAGGTATAACACTATAAGAACTATATAGTTCGTAATAATTCATTGCCAAAAAAGTCGAAGGGTTAAAGTCTGCAAAATACCTATTTTATACGCACATAAATTATTATGCTGATGCTGAAACGTGTAAAAAATCTACCATGTCTTTTTTGAAATATGATAGTTAGACAGTACCTATCTAATAATCCTCACTAGTCAAAGCTAGCCTTTGCTAGGTAACTGTTAAATCACAGTTACCTAGCAAAGCTTCTCCTGACCATTCCACGGATTCTTAACTATAAAGCTATAATTGCATCCTTCTTAACATGTACCTTTACCTGGTGGTAGAACTCGTTTACTTCCACCGGGGAGGTACCACCGCCACCATCATAATCCGTTATGGAATTTTTGTGTTTCGGATTGAAGAAGCGTGGTTGCCGGCCACACTTATACACGAGGCGAATATATTAGTCCTCAGGGGTAGCAACACATCTGTCATCAATCTTAGGTCTGATTAAATTGTACTTGGGGATAATTAATGACTATGTGCGGCAGTGACTACTTACCATCAGATGGACTGCATGTTCATTTGCTACCTTTATTCGATAAAAAAAATATAAAAAATATAATGTACATGTAATAAAAGCAATGTACGCCTTCTTTTCAATTTCATTGTATCAACGTATTGCTTTTGGCAGTGTCGATTTTGAAAAGTAGGTAATAATACCACGTCGTGTGAAACATTTTCAAGTGTTAATGAACTCGTCGCATTACATTGCGTAAAATGGCAGGCTTAATAAATTCTAGGGTCATTTACTGAGGCATCTGGTGTGCACATTTACATGCGGTTGTACTTAGTGGTGAAGGACGGGCGTTTTCATTTTAAACCTATTTGGTTTTAATATTTTGTTAAAGTTCTGCTTAAATTATAATTCGTTTTTATTTGTTAAGCAATAATGGTGTAGTCGTTAAGATTCTGGTCTCATGGTATACGATGGAACGCGGGTTCAAATATGAGACGTGCACTTCTGAATTTTCGAAATTTAGTGCGTTTTTAATTAATTTACTATCAATAGTTTTTATTTTTTCACTTCCTTAATTTAAAATCATCGTAAGTTTTTTTTTGTAATATTTTATTGTAATATTGATTTTAAAACATAAACATTTTATTGTAATATTGATTTTAAAACATAGTTGCTCAGAATATTTTTTGAAAAATATCAAAATAAACACTATTTTCATCAAAATTCTGTGTATCTTCGCAGTATTACACGAAGTTGATTTTGCAAATTTTATGTATGTATGTCGCCTATTAGTACTATAGAGTTAAAAAAAATTGCGCCAAAGAAGCGGCGTATCATAAGCTATCTTGCGTCGAGAAATGAAACGACAAAGTGCATATTAAAGATAAGTTTGCAAATAATTTTGCACATATGCAATTTCGTAGCACTGCTACGTGCTCGTAGATAACGTAGCTGCATTCGCTACGGTGCATCTTGCAGCGTAGCGCGTAGCAGGAATGCGTTTCGTAGCAACCAAATATCCTAAATCTGATTTTTCTGAGATAAAATTACTTCTTTCCCGTTTATTACTTACATACCAATAGTATTATTAAGTATTAATATGTATTTTAATAATCAAAAAACATATTTCGGGATTATTTTATATCGATGTGCTTAAAGAGTACTTCACAATAACAGTTCTTAGCGATAAGTGCCTTGAATATATTTTTGACCTACGATAAGGAATCGTTAAAATGTCAATTGCTTGCAATTATATATTTCCATTCTATAATGCCGATAAATATAACACCCTCGATACATGTAAGTACATGTAAAAATAAGTAATGAAACATTATATTAAAAGGCAAAAAGGCATAAAATTCGAATTGTGCATAAAAATATACTTTGCGTATTTCAATGTTTTGTTAATTATATTTTTAGCATTTCGCATAAGTTGGTTTAACGAAAAATATATCTAAATATGATTCTTTCTATCCCATATGTTGGTGACCATTGCCTTATTTGTTACAAATAAGAAGGGACAAAAGGACTAGGTAGCGTTTAGTTTAGTTAAATTGAGTGTAAGTTAGATTAGGTGTAATATTAATTGTAAAATATTGGTTGCCAAATGACAGCTTGTAAGAGATAATCGACTTACGGTCGGTTTCAATAACTTACTATATCCGTAACTGG
>DWNR01004009.1:0-11247 GCA_018250455.1 Polygonus leo
TTCAAGTTTCTAGGTACAGTAGTTTCGGCTGTGCGTTGATATGTCAGTCAGTTAATAAGTTTTGCCTTTTATATTTAACTAACCAAGCAGACACTGGCCTACCAGTAACTTACAATTACAAATAAAAAAATATATAACATTAATCGAAATCAAATATAGCCTTATATTTAAAATTGGACCAAGTTATATATCTGTGCGAAATTTCATTAAAATCAATCCAGCAGTTTCGGAAATTAGCCCGGACAAACATCGTGACACGAGATTTTACATATAAAGATTTTGTACGCAATCGGTAAGCGTTTTTGAAACCTTATCCAACGTTGCGCGTTTATCCAATTTTACATATTCATATCAGATTCATCCCATTTGCAGATCCCCATAACCGTTTATATTCGATTATCAATCCGGCGTGGCAGGTGTGACATTCTATGATGGATGAGTCAATTATCTCTTAATGTACAACTTATTTATGTACTCCTAGTACTCCCTATAAATCATATGAGTTTATCAATAAGGATGGATGTTCCGATCCAAATTTTCCAATAACATTTGTGATTTGGTAAGGATGGGAAGCTTGATATTTTGCGTAGAAACACGTTCAGAAGATTCATGAAGGCGTTCGATGGCGGTAATTTAGACTTCCAGGGTGCAAACGGGACCCTGTGTGTCACACTTTTCTGTTCGTCTGTCATACAGGCGGGTCTTTTGAACCGTGTCTATTACTATGGTCACTACTACAACAAATACTAAAATGTGAGTGCTACGCCCAGATATTAATGTTTAACTTGTCATATTTCTTCGTCATTACCTGAAGGAGCATTAGAGCATACTCCATAATCATAAGCATGCAAGCATTTAAAATTAAAAAAACACAACACGTAAGGTTTTTTTTTATTAAGATAATCTAGAATAAAAGAAGTAAAAACTAGAATAGGAACAAAAAGATAACTAAAATATGTTATTTAGTACAAAATATCTTTGTAAATCGTAAACCAATTGTAATTCTTTTGTAATCCGTATTTACTTTTCTAAATTATTTATTGTAATCACGTATTGTCCCAAATTAATTAAGCAGGATTTGTATTTACGCAATTTTCCCTTTAGAATGGATAACGTGATTAGAACCAGCTTTTTTAATCCCAATTGGAAACAGTCAATTGTTTATTTATTTATTTGTACCAGTTATATACCAGTAGGTACGGCAAACTACTTATTTGTACCATTACACAGTAAAAACAGTTTTATCAGTTATTTACATCACTAATTTATAGCTTTGGCACGAAAAGGACAGGACTAATATGGGGACTAACATAATTTCAGTATTCGTCCACTAATAATATCTATTTCGATAGGGAAGGTGTAGCTGCGAATCAGACTTATACAAGAGTAGTAACGCACTCGCCAATTCACCATAAATTGGTAATGCAGAGGGCACCCTTAAGAAAACGTTATCAACTATACACTAATTTATAAAACGGGTTACAGTGTCATTTCCACGTTAATTCTACAAAAAAGTGATACTAGAAGTGTTGGTAACGTTAGTCAATTATCCATCATCATCATCATCACAACCCATTATTGTCCCACTGCTGGGCACGGGTCTCCTCTCATAATGAGAAGAATTTAGACCATAGCGCGCTGGCTAAGTGCGAACTGGTAGACTTCACACAGCCTTGAGATTTTTTTACAATCTCTTGGGTATGCAGGTTTCCTCACGATGTTTTCCTTCACCAAAAAGCGAATGATATTATAAGATTAAATACGAACATAATTTGAAAAAATAGAGGTGCGTGCTGGGATTCGAACGCGGACCCCCCGTGTGAAAGGTCGGATTCTCAATCACTAGGCTATCATTGCTTCTGTAATCAATTATCCATATACCTTTTTAATTAATTAATTAATTTTATTTATCTTAGATAAATAATCACACAAACGATGATAGTAGATAAGATTCCGGATTTTCACATCAGAAATCCATGTTTCACGCTCAGGCACATATCTCTCTGATTTTTAAATTATTTGAGGACTTACCTAATAAAAAATATTACTTGCGCTTAATTCTTGCTTTCATTTCATTCTCGTTCTAAAAGAAAGTTATGCCCAGCAGAGGGACAATACTATAGTAAAGACAATAATAGATATGGTATAACATAAACACAATCATAAAATTACGACGAGCGTAATCATAAAGGGCACTATCAACCCTGTGGATGCTACAAATGTATTCAAAGAGATTTAAACGTCGGATCATTGAGTACTAAATTCGGGGCCCGAGGGACCGAGTTGTGCGATAAAAAAGAATAAGTTGAAATGAGAAAAGTTTCATTCGTTTATGAAAATGTTAAAGATCACGGTTATCTGGAGCATACTACTTTTGAGTTATGGCTCATTCGGAGCGCGCGGAGGTAATTCAGTCATCGTTTCGAAGTGTTTATCTAGTTTTAAGACCATTTTGAGTGGGTTTATTAAATAAATGAAAACAAATTTTGAACATCATTTCTTCTTAAGTTATATAAAAATGGTATTAAACATAAATGTAACTAACGAGGGATGGGAAAAAGCACTTTAAATTCGAAAAATATACAAGTTCTTATATTGTTTTTGAACAGAATATAGTCATGTAGTCCTCATCTTTGTTAAAATGATTTCGTTTGTCGCTATATGATTAGATGATGATGATGGTATCTTACTGTGATATCTGTGGATAATTATAATTTATGTCAGTTGGTTGTCAGCCATTAAATGTGTATACGTAGCTGAAGTGTTTTTTCTGTATTTTCCCCTAAAATACATTACACTTACAAATACGTTTTCGAGTGCTTTTAGCATATAAAACGGTATAACCACGTGGTAAGACTGTTAGTTTGATCGAGAAAGTACTACCAATATATAGGTTACCGGCAAGTCTCAGTTTGAAACTTCTAAGGTAATAGATGTCAAAGGGTGGTAATGGCATTTGCCAGGTGGAAGGTAGGACTCGTTTAGTTCGACTACCGCCACCCTCATAATCCATATGCCAACTTATGCTCGAGGCGAACATCTTAGTCCTCAGGGATAGCAACGCATCTGTTATCACACTCAGGTATGATTTAATTGTGCTTGGGATGATTACTGACGTCCTTAGGCGGCAGTGACCATTTACCATCGGGTGAATATCATGCTCGTTTGCAACCTTTATACGATAGAAAAAGAAAAAGAAACATCAAATATAATTGATGTTCCTGTGCTATTATTTTTGTTCTGTGAAACTTATATTAATTGATGTAATAAGAATGTATAGAAGCATATAGGAACAGCGCAAAAATCCTTACAAATTAGGGAAGTTAGTGAATTTATAGGTGAAAAGAAACGGTCTAACGAAGGATGGGTACAAACAAACTACCGGAAAATCATTTTGGAATGTATTTTTGTGGACGGCGAGGAAGTAAGCCTTTTGAGTCTTTCGGCAATTGGAACAGGAGAACGGGAAATCGAATTGTGCTCGTTTTGCGCTTGTTTTGTTATTTTTAGGGGTCCGTACCCTAAGGGTGCGAACGGGACCCTTAACTAAGACTTCACTGTGCGGCTGTATATTACATGGACGTATATTAAACAATAATAGGTAGAATTTAGATAAGAGAGGTACATTGAATTTTCACAGAACACGTATTTTCTTAACGGCAATTACTTACGAAATTTTTTGATTCAACGACGACTATATTTTTGACATATTTTCATAATTTATTGATATTTATGACATATTTTCAGCTTGTTTTTTAATTAAATAGTTAACCTTTAATATATACTGTATATACCCTTAGATATATTATAAAAGAATTACGATTTAAGAGTTCCTGTCGCTTTTGGTTAAGTAAATTTCCAACTGCCCTAAGGTTTCGCAATAGGGATCACGATTCTCTATTATCATTCCCATCACACCCTTTGAATACATATGATCTTCAAACCTAGCATTTAACCGATCCGTATCGTTCGTATTGTTTCTATTAAACTTTGTACTCAAACTATCTGCGAAGTTGAAGTGACGGATAATAATCGGAACATTAGATTCTGATCTTCACAACTTTGGAAGTCGATTTTCGCGGTTTAGAAATATAGGAAAGTTTACCACTTTCCTATTCAAGAAATTCAATCAATACCATTCAAATTTTAAATGCCAGCCCGAAGATGCGAATAATGTTGTATTATTACCCATTTCCCCTCATAATCATCCGTCAAGCAGTTCTTGCGTTTTGGTTAAGAGAGGCCTGATCTTAGTCCTCAAGGGTAGTGAAGCATCTGTGGTCAGCCGGAGGTACGATTCAATTGTATTTATGCTAGAATACTAATTTTCGTGAGATGAAGAGAATGCTTACCATCAGGGAGACTGCATGCTCGTTTGCTACTTTTATACGATTTGCATAAAATTACCAAACGACATGCCCAATTTCCAACTGTCCAAAGGTTTCGCGATAGGGATCGTGATTGTCTATTATCATTCCCATCTAACCCTTTGAATACATATGATCTTTAAACCTAGCATTTACTCGATCCGTATCGTCCGTATTGTTTCTATTAAATTTTGTACTCAAACTATCTGCGAAGTTAAGTTACAGGCAATAATCGGAACGTTGGATTCTGATCTTCACAACTTTGGAAGTCGATTTTCGCGGTTTAGAATTTAAAGGAAAGTTTACCACTTTCCTATTCAAGAAATTCAATCAATAACTTTCACGATTTTAATGCTGGCCCGAGGCTGCTATGAAACTACGTTATCCAATAAAATGACGGTGTATTATTATACACAGTTTTCAAGAAATATTGTTGTCACTAAGAATAGTGAAACTGATTAAAGTAACATTAGAACTGGATTTCCACTACAGAATAAGAAAGTATTAAAATATCTCGCAGTGAAAAGCGAACTAAATTCTCAAACAACTACTAACAAGTAAAAAATAAGCAAAGCAACATAGTTTCTGCTCCAACTCAAATAAAGAAAATGACTCGAAAGACTTACTTCCAACGTCCGCAATAAAAATGTATTTCTAAGAGATTTTCCCCGGGTTGTTTGTAAGTCAACTTGTCCTCGTTAGGAATCCTTTCTTCTCACCTGTGAAGACACTGTACTAATTCTGCCTTTGTCTGGCTATAGGATCAGGTCGCAACTATTGTAAAAATACTTTGTGTGGCATAGACAAGTATAGGGTTTCGTTAGTCTATAAAGAGAACAATTATAGCATCGCCGTTTAGTCAGTCTGTCATTAACTGTTTATTTTTTAGCGAACACACGAAGCAGATATTAACGATACTAAACATAGCCGTACGTACATATCCTTATAACGTACAGACATATGTTTGTATCATAAATGTAATTTGTAAATAATCGAATAACGACTTTAGAGGTTAATTCTAAGATGTATCTAAGTTGGAAAAAATACCTGTTTAATAAAATGATCAATGTAATTAACCGACTTCAAAAAGGAGGAGGTTATATGTTCCATGGTTTGATTTTTTAAATGTATATTCACCGACATTTCAGTCAATTGTGGATTGATTTCGAATACTCTTGGACAAGAATACACAAGGAATATTATAAGAGACGTATTGTAAAAAATGAAATAGTTTGAACGTTTCAAAAAACGGGATGAATGCACGCAGTTCGTTACATCGTATTTTTCCCTGAAACAGAGACCTGTGAATACGTCCTAAAATGTTAAAACGGAACAGACAAAACATGCACCTTTCAACAAATCACCTGGTAGTGACGGTTCGATAAAACACGCCGGCTAGTGAGCTTGTGACAAGGTTTTACAAAATATAAACCTCGTTTTTATGCTCTGGCGAAGCCCATTCGTTATTTAAGATTTTTTTTAAGATATATTTTTTGCATATGTTTGTGGAAAATTATAGACTTATATGTAGGTTTTAAAAAGTTCTGTAATATGTCCAGTTCGACCGGGAAGAAGGAAGCAATTCTGTATTTTAGTTTTACATAGGCGTGGTTACCGGCTTAACATACGTACAAACTACCTAAGTCCTCAGGGGCATGTGTGGTTAAACTCAGGTTTGATTTTATCATATTTGAGGTTGATTGCAAATGTGCGGATATTACCACTTACTGTTCGGTGGTGTACATCATAGTTTGATGATGACCTCTATACAAAAAAAAATAGATAATATTGCTTTCAACAAATCACCTGGTAGTGACGATTCGATAAAACAAGCCGGCTAGTGAGCTTGTGACAAGGTTTTACGAAATATAAACCTCGTTTTATACTCTAGCGAAGCACTGGTGCCCATTCGTTTTTTGCACAAGATTTTTAGATATTTTTTACCTATGTTTGTGGAAAATTATACACTTAAATTTAGGTTTGAAAAAGTTATTGCAAAGTTTTGTAATATGTCCAGTTCGACCGGGGAGAATGAAGCAATTCTTGGTTTCGGTTTTAGAGAGGCGTGGTTGCTGGTTTAACTTACACACGAGATGATCTCCTTAGTTCTCAGGAATCGCATCTGTACTTAAACTCAGGATTGATTTTATAATCAGGTTTATATATTTAAGGTTGATTGCAAATGTGCGGATATTAACACTTACCATTCAGTGGTGTGCTTTATAGTTTGTTACCTCTATACAAGAAAAAATGTGGTTTGTGTGTTTAATCATGAAAATTTGATAGTTGATCTGAATCTGTTGATCTGATCTGAAGTTTGATAAAATCTCGTTTTGTTCCTAAATTCAAACATATATACAGATATAGAAAAGCCGGCACAATTATTACCTACCCTTGTTTTCTATATAATTATATAAGTGATCCTAAAAATAGTATATTCCACATTTTAGTGTATTCAGCCCGTCTCTCGGCCCAATTCTCGCCACGGACATTGAATGACGTCTGATTGTAAGCTACATTTTGTTAAGAATTTGCGCGATTGAGTTATCTCAAAATTCTGGAGTTGTCACGCCGAGATATGACATTAAAATGTATAATTTTGGAAATAAACTACGACTGTCATCATTATCATTTCCACCAGGGGACCAAGAGGATCAAGATGGCATTGACCTACAGGCTGGAAATCTGAAAAAACTAAAACAACGAATGGGCACCAGTGCTTCGCCAGAGCATTATAAAGACGAGGATTATGTTAGCTTCATAAAAATATTGCATAAATATTGTGTATTTTTTACGTAAATATAATACTCTTTAATATTTGTTATAGATAAATACAAACTAACTTTATAAAAAACAAACAAACGATTTATAAATGAACCTTCTTTGAAAATAATATAGAAAGTTCGTATAAAATTGGTTATTGTTTATTGTTCTGCATGAGGTAAAATATGTTTATTTTTTGCTAGTATTCTTTTTTTCAAGCTGTGCAAGTAGAAGAAAACTAATTATTTGTACTTTTAAAGTAATGTGGGGTATTGGATTTGTCAAGGCATTACATTTGTCATGCGACGAAAAGTTCCCACAAGTAAAAAAAATGGCGGGAAGCCCTACGATGATAAGTAATGGCGGGAATTAATGCTTTACTTGGTAGGCCCTAAAAATACACGAGTAGTTGCATTTTGAACTGTGGAACGAGATAGTTGTTAAGCTGAATGAAGTAATAAACATTATTCGATATGAAACACTGTTTTACTAAGTTTTTTTTATTATTGTGTAAAGGTAGCAAACGAGCATGCAGTCCACCTGATGGTAAGTGGTCACCGCATAATTAAATCATACCTAAGTTTAATCACAGATGCGTGGCTACCCCTAAGGACTAAGATGTCGCCTCGTTTGTTAGTATGGCCGGCAACCACGCCTCTTTAAACGGAAACACAATATATTGCTTCACGGAAGATTATGCAGGTAGCGGTGGTACCTCCCCGGTTGAACTACATGAGTTCTACCACCTGGCAAAGCAGGGTCCAAAACGTGTAAGTTTTAACATTTATATTTTGTAAAACTCGTCACAAGCTCACTAGTCGGCGTGTTTTATCGATCCGTCACTACCAGGTGATTTGTTGAAAGGTGCAAATTCTATCTGTTCTCTTTCAACATTTTTACGACGTATTCACAAGTCACTGTTTCAGGGAAAAATACGGTGTAACGAACCGCGTGCATTCATTCTCCCTTTGAAACTTCCGAACTATTTAATTTTTTTTTCTACATTTTGTATCGAGGTGAATTGAAAACTCCATAAAAGTATAACATGATGTAAAATGCACATTATTTATAAATAATACATATCACTATTATGTAGTCGTCGCTTCGTGCTCAAAATTCGAGCGTAAAAAACAAATCCAAAAACGAAGACTAATAAAAAAGGTCTTTTTTGTATATATTTTAGAATAAACAATCTATTTGTATGACATTTATGATTATTGTTGACATTGAGTGTCAATTTGACACTAGAAATTAAGCACAGACAATAGACATGTCATGTGTGTGTCAAACGTACTGTAGTGTGTGTTAATTTTTTATCAATTTAATGTATTTATAGTGCAATATTTATAAAAATATTGGCTTTCTGCAATTCTTCTTCATATAAACTTTAACCATGTCAAATTTTATACTCCTCCGCCCGCCTAAAGTCCGTAAAAAGGAGTACCTATAAAAATTATGTTTCTATGAAGGTATATATCTAAGGTTTCTTCGAAGTATTAGTATTGTCTTCGAAGTGTTTGCGAATTTTTGTACTTTTTGACATGTAATATCTTATAAAAATAAAATATGAAACAGAATTTGAAATCATAAATTCTTCATAATTTAAAATGATTAAGAACATTGTCGGCTAATGGGCCAATTATAGGATAATGTTAAATGCGATAATTTTATAATTTACTAGCTGACCCGCGCAACTTCGTTTGCATCATATAAGAGAGAGTGGGTAACAATTTCCCCGTTTTTGCAACATTTTTCGTTGATACTCCGCTCCTATTGGTCGCAGCGTGATTATTTAGTCTATAGCCATTCTCAATAAATAGACTATTCGACACATAATTTTTCAATACAAACTAGTAGTTCCCGAGATTAGCGCGTTCGAACAGACAAACAAACTCTTCAACTTAATATTATTAGTATAGATTATTAGCACTTATTGACTCCTTAACCGTACAGAAATATGAACTTCATCGGTCTGTAACTGCTAAACACCAACTTATGTTGGTGTTATCGCTATATCGCTATAAAGCAATTATAACGAAAAATAAAGATCAAAAACGGAGCACACAGAAATGGAACATTCGGGACGACTTGTATAATTTTCAAAATAATTCTTCAAAAATGTCATACGTGTACTCATAAACATTGCAAGGTGAGTGCTCACATCCCGCTGATGGAGTCACGTACAGCACGTGGCTGTGTGCCAGTGGTTCCCAACCTTTTGTCACAGGGGACTACTGTTGCAGGCTGGTGCAGGAATTATCACATAGTGTTAATTGCGAATGTAGGTACCACCGCCATCTTTACAATCCTCCGTGAAGTAATTCCTGTATTTCGGTTTGGAGAGGCGTGGTTGCCGGCTAAACTTACACACAAGGCGAATATTTTAGTCCTCAGGGGTAACAAAGCATTTGTGGTCAACTTCAGGTAAGATTCAATTATACTTGGTGGTGATTACTTATGTCCATGGGCCGCAGTGATTACTTACCATCAGATGGATTGCGTGCTCGTTTGCTATCTTTATACTGCGAAAATGGTAGTTCGTGAAAAAAATAAAACCCTACTCTTTAAATCTTACAATTATTACAAGGAAGAATTTAATGTTTGTTGTTACCACTGAACACCAAAATAACCCTAAAAGGTAAACCGAAGAATAAAGATCAAACACAAAAATGGAACATTCGAGACGACTTGTATAATTTTCAAAATAATTCTTCAAAAACGTCATACGTGTACTCATAAACATTGCAAGGTGAGTGCTCACATCCCGCTGATGGAGTCACGTCCCAAACACGTGGCTGTGTGCCAGTGATTCCTAACCTGTTTGTTATGGGGACCATTCTGCCATTTTGCTTTAATTGTTAACCGGTTGTTAGCAGACATCCGGCTGTATCGTTATATGTACAACTCTCATTTTACGATGTTCGTTGTCTTGTGTTCATGCACCTGTTATTTGATTTCAAGTTATAAATACTTGAAGTGGCGTTTTCGTCAATATTCTTTTTGCAGGATTAAGTCCAGTAAGGTAAGCCAACGAAATGTTCGAAGAGAAAAAAATGTTTATATTACAACGAAACTTACTAAATGTATATGTATATCAATCAAAATAATTTACAACTATCGCTACACCGCTTTACATCGCTGTCATCTTGCAATATTGTTTCTTTGACAAGTCAAACAATCATAGAACTAATTTTTTTATATTATTATCTAGATAGAATAACAGATAGCGAAGTATCGATGCGTTTTCTGAATCCATAAAATTAGAACCACTTCTGAACCTCTGGTTGAGAACCATTGCTATATACATTTGCGAGGAAGCTAGCGCATAGTGTTTTCAATTCACGATGTCGCTTCCAGTAGACTTTATTAATGTGCGATAAGGTTGAAATTTGCTTAAATAAGGTGGAATTGTTAAAAATTCTATTTTATATCGCCAACACAAGTCATTGTGCTTTGAGTGAATAAATATTTTGTGGGCTTGAGAAGGAGGGTTAAAATGTTTTAAATTTATTGTATTAAAAGTGGAATATAGGTTGGCAATTCTCATGTGCGGTGTCACTTCCATGCAGTGCTAGCTATAGTATTTATTTTAAAATACTTGTTATCATAGCTGTCATAAGGAAAAATAACAAAAGTAAACAATAAAATTATAAAATCTGTCATAGCCGAACACATCCTCGATTCAGGTGTTCGGACCTGAACTGAACACTGGATTGAGTTACATAACCCTCGAGTGATCTCCGCTGAACGTCATTACTTTCAACGTTTAGTAAGAGAAGCGATAGAGATCAAAAACGTGCCAATAATTTTAATAGAGAAGACGGTTTTAAATTAGCGCAAACGTGGAATTCAGTGATTAGTTTATGTAAACAACAAACAGTGCAAAGAGTGGTGCTTAAAGACACAGTGTTGTGTGTGATACGGAACCTAAAAAGGTAAAACGAACGGTAGACGTAGGGTAGATCGAATAACAATACCACAAGCATCTGTCAAAGGTTTCTCGCCGCCACCAGTTTCGCCGTGACCATGACCCATACAAATGGTCGAATTATCGGCATCCAAACAACCGCTTATTTTAGGTACCCGTTACTATTTACTACTAAAATAATTATATTAT